>JACXGJ010018317.1:0-10336 GCA_016801105.1 Esox niger
GGGGAGGGGGGAAGGGATTGGAGGGGGGAAGGCGGGAAGTTTTTCTCTGTCTTTCGCTCTCTCAGCACCCATTTTTAAAGTTTGCGCTTCTACATATCTGTCATGTTTCTGTGTTATTTTATTTCATCGGGTGACCTTTATTTGTCAATAACATTGAAAAGAAAGTCGTGTCAAGTATTTTCAAAAACACCAAATGTTCCCTTTTTTATTCCAAGGTGTGTTTTCTTCCTCAAAGTACAGCGAAGCGGAACAGACAAGAGAGGGATGAGAGGGAACAAGGTGGAGAGGCTGAGATGGAGGTAGAGAGGGAGGTAGAGAGGTTAATATGACAAATAATTGGAGAGAAGCACATCCACACGCGCTGCTTATTAAATTGAATCAGTGGCGGCAATGAGAGCTGCAGGTCGTAAATTAAAGGCACAGTCCGCTCCGGTAAATTGGGTGCCAAGCGAAAGGCGCTAAATCTATGGAGACAGGCAGTGGGGTGTTTGGATAATCTAATGCCAAATGGGACTTGGGTTGTGACCCAAACAGTCCCCTTTTCCTGCACGGTGGGTCGGGTCAAAGCTAGTTCACTGCATAGAGACAGGGGTTCATTTAGGATGTAGTCGCACAGTTGATTATTTTTCTTTATTTTTTTTTTTCATTTCCTTATTTTTATCACCAAATGAGGCTGGTACATGATGGGGTCATGAATTAGATATGGAAAATTAATATTTTACAGCATAGACACCCACTGACAGTCACCTGAGCTTGTTGTTTGCAATCTGCATGCTGGACATTGGGAAAGGCTGGGAGAGCGCTCCCTTTTCAATTACTCTTCGTCTGATTGGAACCTGAGATACTCTAAAGGGAGCAGGACCAGAGAACTCTCAGGACTTATGGAAACGGAATAGACCGCGACAGTGGGAGAGTTTGACTATCTTGAAAATGTGTTTTCTTTTTTTGCTACTGCATACAAAGCAACAACGATGCCTAAGAACAGATGATACAACAAATTAATGAACAAAGACCAGTGTAATAAATACATTCAGTACAATCAAGTGGAAAAAGTATATTTCTTTTAGGTCTCGGGATCACTTTGCGGGTCATCTTTACTTGCAAAAAGATTTGTGTGGCCGAAAAAGTCATATACTCTAGTTCCTTTCTAGGTTCCTTCCTAAGATACAACCCATTAGGGAGGGTTTCCTGGCCATTGTGCATTACCTGTTGTTGTTGTTGTTGTTGCTCTTTGATGCTGCCAAACGGGTGTCTGTAAAAGCACTTTGTGATTAACTGCTGATGTAAAAAGGACATCATTTGGTTTAGATTTTAACAAGAACATTTTATTATGCCACAGAAGCGTTTTCTTTTATTTCTTTGACTGTAGGCTGTCTGTTGCTGTGTATTTCTGTTTTTATTGAAGAAATTATATTTTTTCAATTAATCTTGCTCATTTCCACTTCTGAGAGTATTATGGAAGCCAGAGTATATATTCTTCCTGTGACTTTATAGACATCAAACGGTTTTACCTGCACGTGACACAGTAGGAGGATTTGGTTAAGATGATTACATTTTTGGCAACACAGAAAAATGATTATGCTTGACTCTGCTCATAACACATATTCACTGGGTTATATTAAAATGGTAACAACATAACAGGTGTTAAAATGTGTATTTAATTTCAGACAATTGAGAAAATACACTCTGGTACTTTCATAAAAAAGTTCAAATATATCTACACAAATTCTGTATGTCCAATGATCTGTATGTTCAAAGCGTTATGGAACTATGCGCACACACACACACACACACACACACACACACACACACACACACACACACACACACACACACACACACACACACACACACACACACACACACACACACACACACACAGACACACACACACACACACACACACATACACACTTTGAACCATGTTAAGAACACCCAACAGTTGTCTGAATAGGTTGAGTCAGTCAGTCACAGCCTCCTCTGTTCCTCTTGTCAGTGGGGGATGGATGCCACCTACAAGCCATTTGGCATCTGAGAGCCCCTCGCTAATCTATTTACATGGTTAAATAACAGGGTACATTGACGCCTGTTACTGGCACTGCTGCATTCAATTAAAAAGTTGTAGAAGTGACCACAGCTGCAGGGAATATGTCCATGCTGGGACTCTGAGAAACTAGACAACCTCATAAGAACAAGGGAACAACCCCATAAATACACCTTATGTGTGATTAACTCTCCCAATATACAACTCTGGGAAAATCCAAGTGCAGCTAATTTGGTCTTTTTGTATAAATTATTGCAAATTAAATGATATTCCTCCATCCTGTTTCGCTCCACTGTTAAGGTATTAATATACTTTATTCATTGATTTGCAAATATATATACAGTATATGTCTGTATATACATACGTACACATGAAGAAATACACCCTTCCCAAAGCCCATCTCTGCATCAGGACATGATGTGAATGATGGTGCCATCTTAATCCACCACTTTTACAATGACGTCCAATCAGTTGAAACGACCATCACTGCGGCCATCACTGTCTTTTCAACTTCATAAATCACCCTCCGAGATATGAAGAAATAGGGGTTCACTTTCTACAATAAATCACTGTTATCCTTTAACTAAGTGTCATTTCCAGTATCTAAGGCACATGAATCCCTCACATGGTAACCTTGAGGACTCTGGATAAGGATGTACTCAGAATGGCCTGTGAAACAACATTAACATCTAGAGGGAACCAAATCCTTGATTCTTATTAAGCAGATATTGGTTCATTTCACGTTCCCAGTAGTGGTTTTCTTGCTTAGTTCATTGTGAGAGACCCTGTCTTTTGGACCCTGTCTTTTGGGCCCTGCCTGTTGGGTCCTGTCTGTTGGGCCCTGTCTGTTGGGTCCTGTCTGTCGGGCCCTGTCTGTCGGGCCCTATCTGTTGGGTCCTGTCTTTTGGACCCTATCAGTTGGACCCTGTCTGTTGGACCCTGTCTGTTGGGTACTGCCTGGGGCCTCCCCGGAAAAGGCCACAATGTCACTGGACCAACGTCTCAGCCTCAATGTTTTACCCCTTTTTACAAGGGGAGTAGGGTTGGTTCTTCTTCTCCTCGGAAAATCCTTGTTAATTTTAAAGAATGCTCTCTCTAAATTTTCATGGTCTTCTGTTTAAACTTAGGAGGACATGAGGTCTTGACCCAGATCTCCGGAGAACCAGGCTCTAAAGTCTCGTCGCTGTCCCTCTCCAAAGTCCTCCTGGTTGATTGAATTTGATTGTTGAGCTTTAGGTTAGATGTAGGGCTTAATATCAGGTGTGGGGCTATAGGTCAATCATGGGGCTTTTTGAGCAGTCATGGGGCTTTAGGTCAGATGTGGAACTTTAGGTCAGTTAGGCTTTAGGTCAGATGTGGGGCTTTAGGTCAGTTGTGGGGCTTTAGGTCAGATGTGGGTCTTTAGGTCAGTTGTGGGGCTTTAGGTCAGATGTGGGGCTTTAGGTCAGATGTGAGGCTTTAGGTCAGATGAATGGCTTTAGGTCAACTATGGGCTTTAGGTCAGTTGTGGGGATTTAGGTCAGACATATGGCTTTAGGACAGATGTGGGGCTTTAGGGCAGATGTGGAGCTTTAGGTGAGGTGTAGGTCAATATAGGGGGTTAAAAGCCACCAGGGCTGTAAAATAAAGTTAATTGGTCTTGAGTCCAAAGTTCTGAAAAGGTTTTTTTATTTTTACATGCGCATGTGATAATCGATATACGGCCATCTAGTATGACCGCACTCCGAGTAATAAAAGTATGTAGGTACGACAGGCGTCTTTGTAGCATCTTCATTGGCCACGCCCCCAAATCAAATTACACATTGAACAAAGAACAGATGCCAGGTCCTTCTCTGGTCAAGCTGATCTCTTCAACAGATAAACAGAAAACCCAGTGTCAATTACTAATTTACCCAGGTCACAGCATACTAAATGAAACCACATCAAATCACTATAGTGCTTCACAATCTCACATTTCTATCACAGGGCACAGAAAGATCTGTATCTTTTCATGGTGTTGACTTGGTGCCATTGAGGATATATTGCCAAAACAGACATAGAAATGTATTTTTCTGGTTTCATTTGAACTTTCCAGGATGTGCTTGTTAGATGTCTGCCAACAGATCCCGAATATAAGTGTGAGCTGCTGGGCTGGAGGACCACTGAGATATTCAGACACGCCTTGACGATCAAAGACCGAGCCAAGCTATCCGTGTCCCAAATACTGTAGCACTCCATTCACTATTTAGTGCACTTCATTTGATCCGGTTATATGTTGACATGGGTCGAAACTAGTGCACAGGGAGTAGGGTGATATTTTTGGCGCAGCTGTCGGATCTCAAATTCAAGTTATTATTCTATAAAAATATTTTGTTCTGTTTGAAAGTGTATAAGAACATCTATTGGGCGTTTTTGGATCTGTGTGTGTGGTCACAGAATATTTGTTTGATTATTCAAATAACTGGACCCTGTAAAGGGTATTGTGCTTGCTAATCATTTGAAAGGTTTCTCTAGTTTTGTTTCCCATAAATAAAGAATAATTGAGCATTGATATTTGCATACAGACAGCAGTGAGTCCACTGTGTCTATGGGGAATGTCTCAAATAAATGACTGCAATTATCAAACAACAGAAAAGGTTCCAACATGATGATTCATCTGTGGCTATTGGACGATAATTATAATTTTTTGTGTCCAAGTACGCCTTTTTTTAATTCATAACTCTTGTGTGGGTGTATGACTGGAGAACTAGTCATGCATACCTCATAATTATGCATAGTACCTCATAACTGTGTGCTGTCATATCTGGGCTGGGCTATGACCAAACCCACGAGTGTATGAATCATTAATCCGCTAACCGTTGATCAGTAAAATATTTTTTTTAAATTAAAATAAGTAAATTATAAACATTAGCAAAAAAAATTAAACCAGAAAAACACATAATAAACTGCAGAAAATACAAAAACAAATTGCCTTTGTTGGGAATTAGATGTTTCTTTCCATTGGATTCCTGACTTCCTGAATAAATCAAGTTACTTTGTGTCTTTCCGTCAAGGCGAGGCAAAGTAAAGCGACGTTGAAGTTACTCTATTTTCTCGCCCCAGCATAACAATGATCAGCCAATCTATTTCACAGTTACTAGAGTGCCATTCTTTGTTGGCCAATCACAGATGATGTTGACAACACACGAGTAGCTGCTCGCTGTAATGGCCTGTGCCTTGCTGGTCGTAATACTTCTATGTTCTATGCTTTTCTGTTCTAGTATATTAATTTCTATGTTCAGTTAGGTTCCCCTTGGTATACTGGTTTCACCAGTCTTGTTTAGTCTGGCCACCTGTTCTTCATTAACCCTTTGTTAAGTCCTTATTTAAGTGTCTCCTGGCCCTGTGTTTTTTGTTGGTCTTTCTTACTGTCTCTGTGTTTCTTGTTGGTCTTTCTTACTGTCACTGTGTTTCTTGTTGGTCTTTCTTACTGTCTCTGTGTTTCTTGTTGGTCTTTCTTACTGTCACTGTGTTTCTTGTTGGTCTTTCTTACTGTCTCTGTGTTTCTTGTTGGTCTTTCTTACTGTCACTGTGTTTCTTGTTGGTCTTTCTTACTGTCTCTGTGTTTCTTGTTGGTCTTTCTTACTGTCTCTGTGTTTCTTGTTGGTCTTTCTTACTGTCTCTGTGTTTCTTGTTGGTCATTGTAATACCAGGGTTTCTGAGGGGTAATTTCACTCTTGACCTTCACACTGAAGCCTTAAGCTTGAGTCTAGTGTGCAATCTTACTGCAAGGTTAGGCAATTTTTACTTTGAAAATTCCATCTATTTCATCTTCTACCCCACTGAATAAAATAATTGGCATAGACTCTAGAGGGTTTTAAAAGTATATTTAAGAAGTTTTTGTGTTAGTAGACTAGAGTTAACGGAAGTTAAATGTAACAGACATTAATTAGTCCGATTTTACTTGAACATAAAACATTTACGAAAATGTAAACTTTGTTAACTAACGACTAAGGGATTAACAGTTTGGTGCCCAGCTCTGGCTACTATACTACTACTACACACCACATGCAATGTACTCAACAATTTCACCAAGATACGCATCGTGTAGAAACTTCTTCAAAACGTATTTTTTGCATGAGGCAAAATGCGCCAATCTGTTCACATGGACCATTTCTGGGATCAACAAACACTGTCTGGTTGAAGGATTCATTCAGCGCATAAAGAATGTTTGCATCACGTTGTAAGTCCGTGATTCACTCAGGAGAAGTGCACTCATCACGTAGACTTCCTTTCACCCTTGTAAATATGAAAGCAGTGAAACACATTCTGATGCTGCATACTAAATGTGCTCTTTCTCATTTTACTAGAAGCCCAATAGACCAGGAAGAAGACAAGTAGCTTCCTTAGTTTCGTCCTATCCCCACAGGGCTCTGATTACCAACAAGGGAATATACAGGAAATTGGATGCCAATTGTGATACACATACACTCTGTCTTGGTTCCATTGACGGACAGGGTTTTGGGGGGTCTGCCTGAGATATTTCTCTCATTCCGTTCCTCTGGTAAATGGGTCAGGGTAGAGTCAGCCCTCAGCTCTTCCCAGACACTTTTATACCTCTGATAAAATCTCCCCTCCGGTCCGTGTGGCAGACCTCAGCCCCTGGAGCCCCACTGATGTTTATCAGTGACTGTAGAGCGGCCGTTGTTTGCTGGGGTCACTGGCTCTCTTTGGACAACGTTCCGAGCGGCTATATGCACTATATGGGGACAGGGGTTTGATTTAGGCCAGGATGGATCTGTGTCTCTTCCCATGTACTGTAAATTGAACGGGAATTGGTCCAGTCAGGTCATTACAGAAAGCTGTCAAGGTTCTGTCAGTGACCTGCCTCTGGCAGCCGGACTCAGTTCCTGGTGAAGGAGACACTTTTGCAGGGATCCCACCATTGAACAGGATATATCTGGAACTCATACACACTGTCAGTAATTGGAGTGTCTTGAGTTGATCTTACATGGATCAATTCAGGACATTTCAAGGGAGTAAAAGGAAGAGAGACAAAAGATGGGCTGATTAGGACAACAAGATGAAAAAAACTGCCAACATTAAAGACTGTAGAGACACAGACAGACAACATAAAAACCAGCCAACATTGGATTCATTAGAGAATTCCAACATTAGATACATTAGAACCAGTCAACATTAGAGACATTCAGCACTAGAGACAATCAACATTAGATACATTAATGACAGTTAAAACTGGAGACATTAGAGTTTGCCAACATTAGTGAGAGACATTTAAGACATTACAGTGCAGAGCAATAAACAAATGCTTACATGAAATGAATATAGACTGAGGAGGAAAAAAAATTAAGGGAATGAAAGAAAGCAAATGTGAGATTAAAATACAAAGAGAAGGTAAAAGAGATGTCTTTTTGTAGAGGCACAATTCATTTATTTTGAGAATGTGTTATTAATTTTTTTTGCCTAAATCATTGATTGAGAATCTCTTGTACGACAACATTCACAAAAGAAATGTCATCCCCAACTGTGTGTGTTACAGAACCATTGGTTACAGAAAATGAAAGGAGGATTTTCAGGGAACAAAATAACAGTTTGAGACCAGAATATATCTTCTCGTATTGAGAGTTGCCCTCTTATCGGTCAGTCGGTGTAACACGAGGAGTGTTCACATGGACACATTGGCTAGGTAATCTGCTAGGCTATTCTTTATAGTGAGTCCCCAGTATATATCTACAGATGAACTACTGAATATAATATAAACTAACTCTCTATTAACCATAACACTTACCCTAATTCCTAACCCCTAACCCTGACCCCCTAACCCTAACCTCCTAACCCCACAACCCCCAACTCCTAACACTAACCCCTAACCCTGACCCCTTAACCCTAACCTCCTAACCCCAACTCCCCCAACTCCTAACACTAACCCCTAACCCTGACCCCTTAACCCTAACCTCCTAACCCCACAACCCCCAACTCCTAACACTAATCCCTAACCCTTAAATAAATAAGTTGCTTGACAACCAATCAATCGTTGAAAGTTTGCTAATGCTATTTCTATCGATAGAAAATCTACAGATAGAAATTGGGCATTTCAAAATAAAGTGTAACCGAAAGTTGTTTGTCATGTTGTGTCCATTTTGCCATGCTTTTATTTCTGTGGGAGATCAGTGCTCTTTCTTGGCATGGACAGGCCAGAACACGGCTTTTTGATTGAAAGGTCCATTATTGGTTCTTGCTAGAATAGTTGGCAGAGCTCTGTGGGATATTTGAGGCACCCCTTAATCACAAACCTTTGGCAGGAGCCAGTTGGCGTAGGCAGGTTATCGTGTCGCAGAACACACACAATGTGCATATTAGTCGATTTTTTTGTTCCACATCTTTTTCTCCTAAGGTTGTTTTTGGTGTCTAGTACGACTCCAACACATTTACATGAACCGTAACTGTGGGATCTGGTTGTGCGACCAGAACCGACATTCTAGATGGAGCAGTGGTGAAATTGGGTTGCAGGTCCTTGGTAGTTTCGGGCCCATTCAGACTCTCTACTGGGAATACAGCCCGGGCTTCATCCCCCTGCTGCTCTCCCGGGCCAGTGCTATTTGTTCAGGTGTCGGTAGTCTGCCTATTCTCCCTGACATATGGTTGTGTTCCCGGGCGTGTTCCTCAGGAAGCCGTGGCGATGAAGCCAGGTTGTATTTATCCATGGCTCTGAGTGACCGACTGAAAGGGGCTTTTCGATCATGACTCTAACCTCGGTTCCTGGAGGGAGGAAGTGATTTGCAACACCTAGAGGGCTCAGCACACTTCGAGTAGCAGTGAAGAGGGGATCAGTGTCAGTTTGGTCAAATGTGATCTTGGTTCTTATGGCCTGGTAGGTTATTTGTCCTCAGGCTTGTGTGTTTGTATGTGCGCGCTTTGCACCTTGTTTCTTTTCTCGGGGAACAACGGATTCATCCACAGTGCCAAGGCTTGCTGACGATAACGGTGATGCTGTAGGCAGTCGTGGCGACTCTCACAGGCCCTTCAGAGCCACTGGACAGCTCCTCCACCCCTAATGGACTCCACTCACCTGGCAGCTGCTTCATCTGTCTCTGACACCACAGCGAAGAATGGGAGGGAGAGGGGGAGGGGGGGAGGTTGAGAGGGGGAGATTGGTGGCAGTGTTTTGCACCAGTGGAGTGAGAAATTGTCCGAGCTGTGCAGATGGCACACTCTTACTGTCATCAGTGCCCACGGTGCCATCCGTCGGCTGCGCCACGCCAACCGGCAGACAGTTGCCACGGCCTACGTAGCAGAGCACGCTGGCATCTTCCATACCAAAGCCCCTGTCCCATTCACACTGGAACCTCCAGGGTTATTTTCCTCCAGTCTAAACCGCGGCAGGGATGTACAGATAGGGATCTTAATTGGCTTATGTTGATAGCGCATGGCGTGCACGTGCAGTAGACCTCGTGCACTAGCAGTGTACATGGTTTACAAATGGCTTCGGATGGTTGTAGTTTCCACTTTGCATCCATAGAGTTTTAGTGGCGGTTTGTACCTTCACATTTAAACATATTAACCCCCCACCGTGCTGCAGTATCATTTCCCTGTTGTAGGAAACTGGGTCAAATGAAGGTCCAGAGTTCTGTAGGGGTGTGGATGAGGTCAAACAGTCGGGTCTGGTGGTCTGAATGTAAACAGAAACATGACAGGAAGCAGCCCAATGGGTCCAACGGAGATCCAAACGGGTTGCTACTAATCGCCAAGGAAGTAGAAATCCCGTTGTACTTCAGGTTTGGGTAATCTGTTAAGAGCCACAGACACTGATGATCTACAGCATGTCTGGGTCAAGCATAGGAGTTTAATGGACATGTGGGTGGAATCCAGACCCAGGGTACAGAACCAATCAAGAGATCACAGGAGATGTCCCTCTGCTGTTCATCATGTAAAGGAGTGTTGTCAGGGGACGTCCTATGGGATACAGTTTTTGAACATTCTTATAATCCATCCACCCACTTCCCAAAAGTGGTTTACATCAACACTCTCCCCAAACATGGATCTTGTTACGAAACCAGAATCAGACCCACCCTTCTCTCTCTCTCTTCCTCTCATTCCACAGCGACTCCTTCCGTCTCTCTCTTCCTCTCATTCCACAGCGACTCCTTCTCGCTCTCTCTCTTCCTCTCATTCCACAGCGACTCCTTCTCTCTCTCTCTTCCTCTCATTCCACCGTGACTCCTTCCGTCTCTCTCTTCCTCTCATTCCACAGCGACTCCTTCCGTCTCTCTCTTCCTCTCATTCCAAAGCGACTCCTTCCGTCTCTCTCTCTTC
>JACXGJ010018318.1:0-10182 GCA_016801105.1 Esox niger
GGGTTATCCACTGAAAGATAGGCACTGGGTTATCCACTGAAAGATAGGCACTGGGTTATCCACTGAAAGATAGGCACTGGGTTATCCACTGAAAGATAGGCATCCACAAAATGTCCAACATCTGAGGCCCACCATGATACCCACTAAACTGGCCCCAGAAAAGGCAAATGACTGAGCAACATGAGAGTTTTTGTTTCTGACATTCCTTTTTTGACTCCCCCTTCTCCCCCTCTTCTCTACCCCCCCCACTCCCCCACTCCGCACACATCCCCACTCCCCTCCCCTTCCCTCACCCTCCTTCTAGGTGATAACTCTGGAGGGTTGGGTGGACATCATGTACTACGTTATGGACGCTCACTCCTTCTACAACTTCATCTATTTCATCTTCCTCATCATCGTGAGTATAACATCAGACTGTATTCTGAGACTACTCGCGAACTACTTTAAAGAACACAGCTACTGTAACATATTGGCTCTTTAAAGAACACAGCTACCGTATCATGTTGGCTCTTCAAATAACACAGCTACAGTAACATGTTGACCTTTTAAAGAACACAGCTACTGTAACATATTGACCTTTTAAAGAACACAGCTACTGTAACATATTGACCTTTTAAAGAACACAGCTACTGTAACATATTGGCTCTTTAAAGAACACAGCTACCGTATCATGTTGGCTCTTCAAATAACGCAGCTACAGTAACCTGTTGACCTTTTAAAGAACACAGCTACTGTAACATATTGACCTTTTAAAGAACACAGCTACTGTAACATATTGACCTTTTAAAGAACACAGCTACAGTAACATATTGACCTTTTAAAGAACACAGCTACCGTAACATATTGACCTTTTAAAAAACACAGCTACCGTAACATGTTAGCCCCTTAAATTACACAGCTACCTTAACATATTGGCTCTTTAAAGAACACAGCTACAGTAACATGTTGACCTTTTAAAGAACACAGCTACCGTAACATGTTGACCTTTTAAAGAACACAGCTACAGTAACATGTTGACATCCCTGTTCAGGTGGGCTCGTTCTTCATGCTGAACCTGTGTCTGGTCGTCATAGCGACTCAGTTTTCAGAGACAAAGCAGCGTGAAAACGCCCTGATGAAGTCTGAGCAACGGGCCCGCTACCTCAGTAACGCCTCCACACTAGCGTCCTATCAGGAGCCAGGTTCTTGCTACGAGGAAATGCTGCGCTACATCGGGCACCTTTACAGGAAGTTGACCCGGCGGGTGTCCCGGGCAACCACAGTCTGTTCCCAGAACATTGCACCTAGCCTCTGTCCCTGCAGAACCCAAACAGCTAAGGGAGAGGTCAACGGACTGGCCAATCGGCACTCAGGACACGCCCATGATGTCTTCCACCTTCATCATCATCATCATCATCATTGTCCTCTGCCTCATACTCTATCTGACGGTGGGGGGGTGAGTAACGGGGGAGGTGGGAGTGGCCGAGGATTGAACTATCCTTCTATCTACCCCCACGACCTCTACAACCTGCCCCTGACCCCTTATACTGGTCACATGACCCCCAGGGGGCAGGGCCACACCATCACCCCAGAGACACTCCGTAAACCTCAGCAGTCTGTGTCAGAACAAGGTAGGAGTGTGTCTCTGTGGATGTGTGCGTGTGTGTGTGTGTGTGTGTGTGTGTGTATGTGTGTGTATGTGTGTGTGTGTGTGTGTGTGTGTGTGTGTGTGTGTGTGTGCGTATGTACCTGATAACATTTCTGTCCCACCAGGTGTGTGTGACAGCAGTCTGACACTACCGTTGTCAGGGACAGAGTCCCCGTGCCCCTATTGTCTCCATGACGCTGGGCATAGTGACAGTGACAGTGAACTTCCTGATTCTGAACGTGGTAACCAACGTGACGGCAAACCAAACTCTCGCCATAAAAACAAGAGCCCTCGGCATATCGACAGACGGGCCCCAGGGCCAATCGGGGGCCTTGTTGGGTGGGGGTGGGCGGAGCTGCAGTCCAGATTGGATCAGGTGGGACTTTATCTGGATGTCTCAGGTTGGACATGTTATACACACTATGTTTTTGCAAATGTATTACGATGTAATAAACCTGAACCATACATCCTAAACTGGAACGCCTAAACTTATCCCCAAATGCTTCCCCTAAACTGGAATGCCTAAACCTATCCCCAAATGCTTCCCCTAAACTGGAACGCTTAAACCTATCCCCAAATGCTTCCCCTAAACTGGAACGCCTAAACTTATGCCCAAACCCACTCCTATACCTATACCTATACCCAAACCCTTCCCCTGAACTGGAACTTCTAAACCCATCCCCAAACCCCTTCTTAACCTATCCCCAAAACCCACTCTTACACCTATCCCCAAACCTTTCCCCTAAATTGGAACACCTAAACCTATCCCCAAACCCACTCCTAAACATATCTCCAAACCCACTCCTAAACCTATCCCCAAACCCACTCCTAAACATATCTCCAAACCCACTCCTAAACCTGTCCCCAAAACCACTCCTAAACCTATCCCTAACCCCTTCCTAAACCTATCCCTAACCCCTTCCTAAACCTATTCCAAACCCCTTCCTAAACCTATCCCTAACCCCTTCCTAAACCTATCCCTAACCCCTAACCCCTTCCTAAACCTATCCCTAACCCCTTCCTAAACCTATCCCTAACCCCTTCCTAAACCTATCCCCAAACCCCTTCCCCTCTAGGTGGTGAGCAGCAGGTACTTCAACAGAGGGATCATGATGGCCATCCTTATCAATACTCTCAGCATGGGCATCGAATTCCACCAACAGGTAACTACAGCTGACACTCTATAAAGGACCAATGCAGCCGTATAATATAACATCAGTGTGTCAGAGTTAAAGATAGAATTGTTTTATGGATCTGTTGTTTCATGGATTAATGAGATCCTGGAATAGTCTCACTGGAATAGGCTTGGTTGAGTGGTCTCACTGGAATAGGCATTGTGGAATGTTGGAATAGTCTCACTAGAATAGGCTTGTTGAAATAGTCTCACTGGAATAGGCATTGTGGAATGTTGGAATAGTCTCACTAGAATAGTCATGTTGGAATAGTCTCACTGGAATAGGCATTGTGGAATGTTGGAATAGCCTCACTAGAATAGTCATGTTGGAATAGTCTCACTGGAATAGGCATTGTGGAATGTTGGAATAGCCTCACTAGAATAGGCTTGGTGGAATAGTCTCACTGGAATAGGCATTGTGGAATGTTGGAATAGCCTCACTAGAATAGGCTTGGTGGAATAGTCTCACTGGAATAGGCATTGTGGAATGTTGGAATAGTCTCACTAGAATAGTCATGTTGGAATAGTCTTACTGGAATAGGCATTGTGGAATAATGGAATAGCCTCACTAGAATAGGCTTGGTGGAATAGTCTCACTGGAATAGGCATTGTGGAATGTTGGAATAGCCTCACTAGAATAGGATTGGTGGAATAGTCTCACTGGAATAGGCATTGTGTAATGTTGGAATAGCCTCACTAGAATAGGCTTGGTGGAATAGGTTTGCTCAACAACGTTTTATTGTGGCAGATATATTGGACAGAAGCACAAGACCTCAAATAAGTCAAAATAAAAAATAACTACGCCAGCAATGTCCAGCTACGATTCACAGATTCTCTTTGAGGTCTGGAGTTTTGCCCTGGGATGAGTGATGTCACTGACCGGCGCCCAGCGTGTCAGTCTAGGAAAAAGGGGCAGGAGAGCAGCTATCATCCAATCATGGCAGCAGACTCAACCTATACCCTGCCCATTTCTTGACAGACCGCAAACTTAGCCCATAGATTTGTCTAGTGCACTACACAGCTGTATTCAGAATGCATTCAGACTGCAGCTGCTAGAATGTTAACCAGAACCAAGAGGACAGAACACTGCATTTAGCAGTTATGCTGTACACAACTGGAATGAACTACCAAAAGATCTTAGACGTTCACCAAATGTGTCCATTTTCAAGTCCAGGCTAAAAACACTTCTCTTGTCACGTGCCTATGACTGAGCTCTCAAACTTAACCCCACTGTGAGCCTGTTTTTATAACAGCACTGTTTAGTGTTATAGTTTTTCTAGCTTCCTATTTTTTATATTCTATTTCTATTTTCTTATTCTATGTGTTCTTATTATGCTGTATTTTATATTTCTCTTCTTGATTTATTTTGTTATTAAATGTGTATCTTGCTATCTTTTACCAATTGTAATTCAAGTTCTGGTGCTATCAGAGGAATAACCTCTTTATAAATGTAACAATCTGCTGATGATGGATCTGACTGTTTTGATTCTATTGCATTATTTCTATTTTCACTGTAAAGCAAATTGAATTGCTTCTATGTATGAATTGTGCTACATAAACGTGCTTGCTTGCATGCTTGCTTGCTTGCATGCTACAAAGGGTTCAGTGTTCTGCCACGGAACCCTAACCCATGACCCTAACCCATGACCCGTGACCCTAACCCATTACCCTATACCATGACCCTAACACATGACCCTAATCTGTGACCCTAAACCATGACCCTAATCTGTGACCCTAAGCCATGACCCTAAACCTACTGTTATGAGTCAAACCGTGCATTGCTAGTGTGTGTGTGTATGTGTGTGTGTGTGTGTGTGTGTGTGTGTGTGTGTGTGTGTGTGTGTGTGTTTTAGGTCTAGCTATACTCATGAGGACCAAATGTCCCAATGAGTATAGGATTAGGGTAAGGGTTAACGTTAGGGTTAGGGTTAAGATTAGGGCAAGGGAGCATGCAATTTCTATTTTCTGGTCCCCACGAGGTTAGCTGTACAAACTTGTGTGTGTGTGTGTGTGCGTGTGCGTGTGCGTGTGCGCGTGTGTGTGTGTGTGTAATCAGAAGTAGTGCTGGTAATCATAGGATAGTTATTATCAAGCTAATCAACACCCTGATGGGACAAGCAGCTGTGTTCTCAGTGTGTGTCTGTCTTTCTGTGTGTGTGTGTGTGTGTGTGTGTGTGTGTGTGTGTGTGTGTGTGTGTGTGTGTGTGTGTGTGTGTCTGTGTATGTTTGTGTGTGTGAGGCTTTAGAAATAAATGAATCAGTTGGTTCCATCTGTCCTGACTTCACCTTGTAGACAGACCCAGGTTCTACAATTCCACTGAACTAATCAATTAACCTGGAATACCAGCTTTGTTAAATTAAGTCAAACACTGAACTGATCAGTTAAACTGCCCTCTACTCTAACTTTTCCCTATCCGATCCCTGTCTCTGTCTTCTCCTATCCCAGCCTCAGGAACTGACCGACATCCTGGAGATCAGTAATCTAGTGTTCACCAGTATGTTTGTTCTGGAGATGCTGCTGAAGGTGTTGGCCTTTGGTCTATTTGGTTACATTAAAAACCCCTACAACAGCTTTGACAGCGTCATAGTCATCATCAGGTAGGTATGTCCTATCTTCATCACCAGGTAGACATGCCCCATCTTCATCACCAGGTAGACATGCCCCATCTTCATCACCAGGTAGACATGCCCCATCTTCATCACCAGGTAGACATGCCCCATCTTCATCACCAGGTAGACATGCCCCATCTTCATCACCAGGTAGACATGCCCCATCTTCATCACCAGGTACACAATTCCCATCTTCATCACCAGGTAGACATGCCCCATTTTCATCACCAGGTAGACATGCCCCATCTTCATCACCAGGTAAACATGCCCCATCTTCATCACCAGGTAGACATGCCCCATCTTCATCATCATTCCAACAGCCAATGAATGCCTGATAAACATCAAGCAGCAAGTTAAACCATTGATGAGATTGCAAAACCTATTATTTCTTGATGCTAAGCTAATCTAGCTGATTTGCTGTTTTTGTCTCACAGTGTTTGGGAGATAATCGGGCAGGCAGATGGTGGCTTGTCGGTTCTGCGTACGTTCCGTTTGCTGCGGGTCCTGAAGCTGGTCCGGTTCATGCCGGCACTGCGGAGACAACTGGTAGTTCTGATGAAGACTATGGACAATGTAGCCACCTTCTGCATGCTGCTGATGCTCTTCATCTTCATTTTCAGGTACAGACACATTTCTTCCTGAATAACTGGAGATCTGTAATAATGTTTTGTTGTTTAATATGGAATGCCTTTTGGTTATTTGAACAATTTGATCTATAAAATAGACCTTTTGATCAATCATACCTTAAAAGTGACACAACATCACTTAGTAGTTACTCAGTAGTAGTCAGTAGTCACTTAGTAGTCACTTAGTAGTCACTTAGTAGTCACTTAGTAGTCACTCAGTAGTCAGTAGTCACTCAGTAGTCACTCAGTAGTCACTCAGTAGTCACTCAGTAGTCACTTAGTAGTCACTCAGTAGTCACTCAGTAGTCAGTAGTCACTCAGTAGTCACTCAGTAGTCACTCAGTAGTCATTCAGTAGTCACTCAGTAGTCATTCAGTAGTCATTCAGTAGTCACTCAGTAGTCTGTAGTCACTCAGTAGTAGATGAAGTGTTCATGTGTGTTGGTATCTTTGTATGTTTTTAGAAGATCTAATCTAGCGTTTGTGTTGGTTTTACAGTATCCTGGGCATGCATCTTTTTGGCTGTAAGTTTGGACTGAAGCTTGCAAACGGAGACACCCTTCCAGACCGGAAAAACTTTGACTCGCTGCTCTGGGCTATTGTTACTGTGTTCCAGGTACACACACACATAGATTCATACATTTTATTTGAGGGTATTTGTGTGCATATAGGTTTCACCCAATATGTTGGTCAGTTTTCTATTTTGCTGGACTGCGTAAGCGTGCCGCCTAGAAGAGTCTCTTACTGCCTGCCTGATTGACTGCCTGACTGACTACCCCTTTTAAATAGCGTAGTGGTTAGAGACGGGGCTTATGGAACAACAGGTCCCATGTTCGACTCCCATTACAGTCAAAACAAGTTGGATGTGGAGGGGATGTCTTGGATTACAAGCCTCCTCAACACTGATGGGGAGTCAGGGACAGTGCCTAAGGAGTGGCGGACCGGGGTTGGGGTTCAAAAAGTGTTCAAAAGGGGGACCAGAGGTGTCACTTGATGAAAAAGCCTGTTGTCGTCACCTTTATTGATACAGTTGTTATTGTATCAATGTCTTTCGCAAATGGCTAATAAGCTGTTAAAACGGCCAGTGGCAAAAGCCATGCAGTTCATAGATGCTATCTGTGGTGGAGGTAAACTTAGTAAGAAACGTTACTCAGTTTTACACAATGCTTAATGGCGTGAAGCGACATATTACTGGGTAAAAAGCTTCTAAAACGACCAGCAGCAAAAGTCCTACAGTTCATAGATACTAAACTTAATAAAAATGATACTCAGTTTAACACTGTGGTTAATGGTGTCTGACAAAATATTCAAACTTGATGTGATGTTAATGTGCGATTGAATTCTATAATGTCAAGAAGCCATACTGACACCTAGCAAATGTTCAGCTCTGTGGTGTAGTGCTTACCAACCCAGCCTTTCACATGGGTGACCTGGGTTGGAATCTTGACAGGGCAGCCATGAACTACACTTTCTGTTGTGGGCTGGATGAACTAGGCTTGCCTGGTTTCTTGTTCATTATGGTGACTATTTTTCAGTCCTCCCCTAATGAGGTCTTCCTTGGCTTGTCAGGCCATTGTTCAACTCGTGAGCGCTGTCATTCTTTTTAATTAGTTATCTTACTATTGGTTTTGGCAGGCCTGCGGTTTTGGTTATGTTTTGGAATACATTTCTCCGATTCTACAGGTTTGTAACTACCTTCTTGACTTTCATTGATACTTCTGTGGTCCTCATTATGTCAGATATTAGCAAACGATTTCAAAGGCAAATGCTAAATCTGGAATCAGGAGTAGACATTGTAAATACTGAGTGTGCAAATACTTAGATTATTTAATTATTTCCTTATATTTCCAAATGGTTATCAGTTAAAAACAAACGGATACACATTCCCGAGACACTGTAGAAGACATCACCCCAAACCCATGGCAACCCATGTTCTCTGGTCAGCAGCTGAGACAAAATCCAATATTTGGGGCTCTAGTCAGCTGTTTCCTGTTACTAAGAAATGACCATGGTCAGCTGCTGCTGTTGTCAGGGTAACGGTGGAATCCCCTCTGATGAAAGCAACGGCCTGGGTTCTAGAACCCTGTGTGTCTGTCTCCATAGCAACAAAGTGTTTCTCTGGGAAAACTGTGCATGTCTGTAGACAGTTTTCATGGTTACAAAACCATGATACATCTACAAAAATCAGCTAGACTGCTGAGGGCGAAGATGTCAACCTTTATTCTGACTCGGGAATGCTGAAACATAATATTATATTAATCAGCTTTTTCTCTACTGGTAGTTGACAGAAAAACTGCTGATAATACTCTGGTCGGAAATGTTGGTTTGCTTGAGTTTCTGTTTGCATACTAGAAATGAATGTTGTTGTAACTTTATAACAGTTTAGAAATATAGCTGTAGTGTAATGTTTAGAATTTTACATCTGAATTTATAAGATATCATAAATTAGGTTTTTACATTTATTAAATTTTATAAATGTAGTTCCAGCTTTTTTAAGTAAAAAAAATATTTTATTAATGTAGCTATGACTTTATATAATTAATTTTTTTCAGCTTTCACTTTATAGCATTTAAAAAATGTAGTTTTAACTTTTGTAGAAAGTAGTTCTCATTATAAATCATTATATAAATGAAGAAACTGTTTTACATGTAGCTGTTAGTGTTCAACACTTTTTTTAATATAGGTCTTATTATATTACAGTATATATATATATACATATATACATCTATATAGTGCAAACCTTTTTAAAGTATGTAAATGTACATATACATATATAAAACAGATACAAAACATCATTAAAAAAGTAAGAGACCACTGCAATATTATCAGTTTCTCTGGTTTTACTATTCATAGGTATGTTTGAGTAAAATGATTTTTTTTGTTTTATTCTAGTAACTACTGACAACATTACTCCCCAATTCCAAATAAAATTATTGTCATTTAGAGTATTTATTTGTAGAAAATAACAACTGGTCAAAATAAAAATGGTCCTTTGCAAACTTCAGCCTGGCTCTTTGATTCTCATTGAAGTGATTTTTTCTAGCTTTGCACAACTTCAGCCCAGCCCCTAGGAGCCTGTTTCGAACCATCCTCGCCATGCACTTCACCCCAGCTGCTGTTTGCCATTCTTTTTGTTGGTCAATTGATGTCACCCTACAGTTTTTGAGTGACATTCGAGTTGACGGTCATGTCGGTCAGCGGACAGTCGTTTTCACCCTCTGCCAGTCTGTAGCTTTGTTGTCCCCAATGTCTGTTGCTTGACCTAGTTCTTATAAACTCGTCTTTGACATTTTCATGATGGAACCAACCTGATGCTCACTGTATCCCTCTGCCAGTAAAGCCAGAATTGAACCATTATCTTCCCCACACAAAGCATTTCTTTTCAACTCTTTTATCATGCTGAATAGTACTGATTTCTTTATTCAAATTACCTTTGAGGAACTACTGGCACTCTTTTTGCCATCAAGATGGTTCTGTTGTAAGAAGATAGTGATGACCTCAGCAGTGGTTTTTATACTTTTCCTTGTAAAATTAGATTTGGTTCAGGTAATCACCTAATCAGAATCTCATTAAGAGAAATTAGGTGTGCTTGTGTTGGAATTTAACAGACACTGAAATGGAATGAGTGCCATGCATGTAGAGATGCTGATTTAAGGAACATTTTAAGTGGTCTCTTAATTTTTCCAGAGTTGTGTGTGTGTGTGTGTGTGTATGTATGTATGTATATATATACAGTGGTCTGCAAAAGTTTGGGCAACCTTGTTAATGGCCATGATTTTCCTTCATAAATCGTTGGTTCTTAGGATAAAAAAAATCAGTTAAATATATCATATAGGAGACAAACACAGTGATATTTGACAAGTGAAATGAAGTTTATACCATTTACAGGAAGTGTGCAATGATTGTTCGAAATAACTCAATATTTTGTAGATCCCCCTTTTGCAGAAATAACAGCTTCTAAACGCTTCCTAGAGCTTCCTATGAGGGTCTGGATTCTGGTTGGAGGTATTTTGGACCATTCCTCTCTACAAAACACCTCTAATTCATTCAGGTTTGATGGTTTCCGAGCATGGACGGCTCTCTTTAAGTCACACCACAGATTTTCAATAATATTCAGGTCTGGGGACTGAGATGGCCATTCCAGAA
>JACXGJ010018319.1:0-10334 GCA_016801105.1 Esox niger
GTATTGCCTCCAATTGGGGAACCTATTTAAGTTTACTGTTTGTTCATATGGGTGTGGTTTATTTTGGTTTGTCAGCCGTAGGCTACAACACCCAGTCATCGTGTCTGCTTTGAGTTCGTATGTTTGTTTCTTTTGTTACCTGGTTCATTAAAAACATGGATTTCTACATCCACACCGTCTCTGCGCCCGTGTCCTTCCATCAATTCCACCAGATATATGACAAATCACTGCAAATAACATATTTTTTAAAGTTGAAAAAGGGGCATATTTACTACTGTGTTGCATCACCTCTTCTTTTAACAATACTCTGGGAACATTTGGGAACTGAGACCAATTGCTGTTGTTTTGAACGTGACATGTTTTCCCATTCTTGGTTGTTATAGGATTGAAGCTGCTCAACACTTCAGGGTCTCCTTTGTTGTATTTTCCGTTTCATAATGCACCATATGTTTTTAATAGAGGACAGGTCTGGGCTGCAGACAGGCCAGTTTAGCAACCAGACTCTTTTACTACGGAGCCATGCTGTTGGAATACATGCAGAATGTGGTTTGCTGATATAAGCAATGCCTTCCCTGAAAAATACGTTATCGGGATGGCAGCATATGTAGCTACTAAACCAGTGTATATTTTTCAGCATTAATGGTGCATTCACAGATGTTTTCAGATGTTTCACCACATTATTTTTTGTATAACACAACCTTTCCAGTCTTTTGTTGACTGTCCCAGCTTTTTTGAAACGTGTTCCTGGCATGAAATTTAAAGTGGGCATATATTTTTCCGGAAGCAATAACATTTCTCCGTTTCAACAACTGATATGCTGATTTTATTAATATTATCTTTGAATATATGGTTTAAATGATTTGTACATGATTGCATTCTGTTATTCTTTAGATTTTGTACAGCATCCCAATGATTTTGGAAACAGGGCTATAAATGGAATACAATCAGACACAAACAGACTACAATCAACCATATAAATGTATAGTTATATACATTTGATTTCAACTTAATTACTAACTGCATTAACTATTAATTAAATGTTATGACAATGCTTAATCCAATTGTCACAATCCCTAGACCAAAAAACACATAGGTAGGCAATTTAACTATTCTACTGGTTAATTAATGATAAAATATGTTTTATCAATATGTACATTCTTTCTTTGTCCAGATTTTTTTTTCAAAAACAATGTTTTATTAGGCTTACTCCTTTGTTGCTCACTTGCCTTGTGATAAGGCAAATGTTTTATTAGGCTAGAGGACCCTTAGGAAAATAGAGTTGTAATTCAAAATGATTCCCTCACGTAACTTAAATGAGGTGCCAACATTTAAAGGAAAAGGCTTTCTTACAACAGACAAGGCATCCCAGAGAGGATGAAAGACTCGCTCATCCTCTCTGGGATGTTTCTTTTATACCCAATCATGTTACTGACCTGTTGCCAATCAACCTAATTAGTTGTGAGATGTTCCACCTGGTTCTTTTTTGTATTATGCAATTTTACTAGTCTTTTTTTTAATGTGTTGCTGGCATATATTTTTCAAGGAACAGTAACATATTTCAGTTTCAGTATTTGATATGTTGTCTTTGTACTATTTTCTGTTTAAGTGTTTACATGATTTGCACATCTTTGCATTCTGTTTTATTTCTATTTTACCCTGCAACCCAACTTTTTTGGAAACAGGGTTTAAGAAACAGTCTTGGCTGTAGTTCAACAGAAGCCAACATCAAGCTACCAGAAGTATTAAATGAAAAGATTATTTCATAAGAAACATGGTGTCATGCAATTTTGCAACCACCACTGTCAGCAATACTACTGAACTGTTATACTTTAATTACTTGCTAACTACTGGAATGCATTCATTTGGAGATGGGGTAGATAAATATTGTAGCTAGTTAGCTTGAATAGGTAACCAACTATTGGCACTTTGCCTGTGTTTGATAACAGTAATGCAAACTCATGGGATAATTGTCACAAATTGGCGTGGGAAGGACACAGGCACAGAGGAGTCCAAAATGGTGAAAGAATAATTTAATTAACTCACAAAGTATAAAAACAAGGGAAAAAAACTGTAGGAACAGGCAAACATAACCATCAACAACAACACAAACACAGTAACGACAATTACCAACATGAATGATGGGGCAGGAGGAACTTAAATGGGGACACAACAAGGGAGCAAACAATTAGTTAAAGGACAAGCTGTGTGTAGAAACCCAAAGAAAAACCTAACACAATGGGGCTACAATCAAAAACCCAAACGGAACAGAACCTCACAATAATAAAGGCAAAAAGGGTTTGGCCTTTTTAATCTGGCACGAACAAAATGTAGAAAATAAGACTTCTTCTTTTATTCTTGATGCATTGCATTGGTGATGCCTGGCTAATAGTTCTCCAATATAAGGACAGTTTCCAAAAATAAGTATACCAGTGAACCCAGCATACAGTCAGTGGTGTTGCGAGGACTGGGCTTCCGGGTCTCCACAGGTCTCTTTGGAGTAGCCCAGGATTTTTTTTTCCAATTAAAAAAATTATGATATCGCTACATTGAAACGCTCGTAAATAAAGCTACCGTAGCGTGCGATCTCTTTTTTAATTGAAATGTGTTGCGCCTCCTCAGGCCATCACATCCTGCAACACATCAATGCATGTCACTCAGTGCAATGGCCATCTATTGACAGACTGGCGGTGAATGGCATTATTTCTTGCTCGGGGCTATGTCAACAAAGCGGGATCTGGGCTGAGTCTTGAGCGCCTTTTCCTCCTATAATTGCACGGATAGAAGATGAGTACAAGTACAAATTTGCCTCGCCTGTAGGTGGATCAATTGGTAGTGGACTGTGACATTAATCATTGTCACACCAACTTCCTGGAGCCCTATCTATTTCTGTAATTAGTGTCAAACTTATTCATGGCATTTACATTTCAATGGCTTATCAGATTTAAGTCACTACATGTATGTTACAGAGCAATTCATGGAGGTTCACTTAGGTCATCTTCCAGAGGGCCCTACAGCTATGAGTTGAGTGCACATGCCAGGTCATGATGGCACCAATCAGGATAAGGTAGAATTTGGGGAAGACCCAGGGTGCATTCTATACGTTCTTAAGTTGCTTTAGGGAGTAGAGTGGATTTTGTATCCTCTGAACAACACTGGTCGAGTTAATGGTCTATGTCAAGTCCTCAGCTATTTGCATGATGACTCAAATCTAAGGACTATCTACTATAGTCCACTGCTGTAAAAAACTGTTCAGATTTTACTTCTTAAATCCGATACACCTTGTGTTGTGGCAATTTCTTAACTAATGTATTTTGGAGACATCTTTGCTTATCTATTACATGGTATGTAACTCTGGTCTTTGGTTGTGACATGCATCTGTATTATTTCAGAGAATCATTAGGTTCTCTGACCTGCTCAACTGGCTAATGTCAGTAAGAAGAATGTTTAAAAGTATAATGCACAATCGAGGTATTCAAGGTATTTTAGAGGCATACCCTTTAGCAGGAAAGTTGAGTGAGAACACATTCTCAGTAACAACAACAACCTGGGGAGTAGTTGTGAGGGAGAAATTGACAGATGATTCACCATGTTGGATTTCAGCAACCTTTCAGTTAGTGGTCAGCTACTCTATAAGCTAGGCTACCTGCTGGCCTGATCCTCACGTGTATTGACTTGGATGAAGGGGCGGCCATGTATAGTCAATTAGCAAATTGTATTCATTATCAAACACAGCTCCTAACGCATCTCCAGACACAATAGTTTAGTTCATAAGAGCCGACTGAGTTCCTCTCAGTTATCTAAATAGTTCACCTCAATCTGGGCCTAGCTCTCTCTTTGATGATGTAACCCACTGCTGATATATATCAGGTAACTAGGTCTAGCTGTCGTAATGGGATTAACAGTTATTTGAAGTCCCTCACAAATTGCAAGACACAAGCAGACATCATGGCCTTAACCTTAGGTCTTATGTACACTGTCTCTAGTACAGGTACATTGACCGACCTGGGTCGTGAACTAAAGTAGCTTAACAGATAGTATTGACGTGTATAATATTCTCTGAAAATGTATAATATTACGTACATGGAAATTCTATAATAGGTATAGATTTACAGATTAAGTAATGTCTATAATACATTAGGTGAGAAAATGCCTGATCAGTCCTCCAATTGAGAACGATGAAGTCCTGTAGGGGCCTTTTTTGTTTCTCTTGTCAGTCGACGATCCTACTAAAGTGTTGGATAGGTCAAACAGACATCAGCAAACAGCTGATAGCTAAACAAACAGAAAGAAATGCAGAGGAATAGGAGAGAACATAATAAATAAGCCTGGAGCTTAGTAAGGAAGTATATGGGGTTCCACTAGGGCTTTGTAACTGATTTGGTGCTGGAAAGTTAAGTTCCTGTTTGGTAATCTGTATCACTGAAAAATACTATTTAAAATACACGGAAATCAGTGTGGGTCTTTCAAAAAAAAAAATATTACGTGTATTAGAACTGTGAAAAACCTGAATGAAAAATATTTTGCCCAAAAGTTTTTTATATATGTGACAAAAGACACTTGAAATGATTTTCTGTTGCAGTACATAGGGATTCCATATTGTTTGTGTTGATTAGACATAGGCTTCATGTTTCTATGCTTGTCTGTTGTGCTGCATGTTTCTTCATATTAGTCGGGTGATAGCATATGCTTATCCTTCCTTTTCTAAGGGGTTGATGTTACCTGAAAATAGCAAAACGTGTTTTTTTTCTACACAAGGACGTGTATTACTTTGCTAAGAGGTTAAAATGTAGTACCTGCATTATATTCAGTATCAGCCTTAATAAATGCTCCCAGGTTATTGCTGCAAATGAGAATATTTCACTTACCTAGTAAAATAAGGGTTGAAAAATGTGTCATGTATACAGGTTACAGCAGACATCTTAACGCTGTATTGGGGATTTGCGTTGGGATTGAGTGGAGTGCTCTGGCTGGTCAGGATTGAGATTAGAGCTTTAGTGGAACACTGTAGTGTGTCTCTAGGTCAGTGTGTCAGTATATCAGCAAGCCACTAGGTTTGATTCCAGAGCACAATCTCCTTTCTGTTTAATTCACTTCCTGGGCCAGTACATTGTTCGTTCATGCCGTGTCTGCCTTCTAAAGCTACTCATCAGGCTATCCTCACGCTAAAGAACATTTGGGGTTGTAATATGACTTTAATAAATATATTTTAAACCAAAAATAATAGTGCCTTGATCCATGACAAATCGCTCAAGGATTTCCTAGCAGTCTTTGACTCCTTGACTTGTTTGTCTTTCTCAGTTTTCTAACTTGTGTACATTGGGATTTGCGTTGGGGATTGAGTGAATTGAACATCAATGGAGTCGGTCTTTGCAAATCACTTGTTGAGATGGGCAAATGATAAAAGTTGGGATGCTGAGTAAAAAGCACACAATAACGTGTACACAAAAACAATTGCAATCATCTGCAAATTATTCAAAACCTATATTCAGTAGAAATAATTACATAGACAAAATATTAAATGTTGAAAAATGTATACCCCTTTTGAAATTAATACAAGTAACACATTTAAAAAAAAGTGAAAAAATGTGTACATTAATGCTGAAATATTAGACCTGGGCAAAAATTGCATAACTAATTAGGTCAATTGGCAATAACAAGATTGGATATTAAAAGATCATTTCAGAGAAGATGGGTCTGTGAGAAATTAGAATGGGGAGGGGTTCACACCTCTGTGAAAGACAGTGCAGGCAAATAGTGCAACAATTTAAGAATAACGTTTCTCAAAGTAAAACAGCAGAGTTTGGGGATCTCATCATGTAAAATACATAATATCATGAAAAGATTCAGAGAATCTAGAAAAATCTCTGTATGCAAGGAACAAGGTTGAAAACCAATACTGGATGGCCGTGATCATTATGCCCTCAGGCAGCACTGCATTAAAAATAGACACAAATCTGTAGTGGAAAACACCGCATGGGCTCAGGAACACTTCCAAAAACCATTGTCTATGAACAGAGTATGTTGCTGCATCCACAAATGCAATTTAAAATGCTACCATGCAAAGAAGAAACCCGATATAAACAAGAACCAGTACTGCCGGCAGCTTCTCTGGGCCTTAGCTCATTTAAGATGGACTGAGGCAAAGTGGAACGTTGGTCTGACGGGGAATCATGGACACCGCATCTTCCGAACTAAAGAAGAGGGTCCACCCGGCTTCATATCAACACACATTTGTAAATCCAGCATCTATGATGATTTGAGGGTGCATTAGTGCACATGGGTGACATCCGTGAATTAATGCTGAATGATATACAGTTCCTTGCAAAAGTATTCACCCACTTGGCATTTTTTTGTGTTTTGTTGCCTCATAACCTGGAATTAGCATGGATTGTTTGAGGATTTGCATAATTTAATTTACAGAATATGCCCACTACTTTGAAGATGTTTTTTTTTATTATTGTGAAGCAAACAACAAATATGACAAAATAACAGAAAAAGTCAAATGTTCATAACTATTCACTCCCCTAAAGTCAATACTTTGTATAGCCACCATTTGCAGCAATCACAGCTCCAAGTCGGTTTGGATTAGTCTTTATGAGTTTGCCACATCTTACCACCCTGATTTTTGCCCATTCCTCCTTGCAAAACTGTTCCAGCGCCTTCAAGTTGGATGGTTTGCGCTAGCAAACAGCAATCTTTAAGTCTGACCACAGATTTTCTATTGGATTGAGGTCTGGGCTTTGACTAGGCCATTCCAACACATTTACATGTTTCCCCTTAAACCACTGAAGTGTTGCTTTAGCATTGTGTTTGGGGTCATTGTCCTGCTGGAAGGTGAACCTCCGTCCTAGCCTCAAATCACGCACTGAGTGGTACAGGTTTTGCTCCAGAATATCCCTGTATTTAGCACCATCCATCTTTCCCACAACTCTGACCAGTTTCCCAGTCCCGGCTGCTGAAAAACATCCCCAAAGCATGATTCTGCCACCAACATGTTTCATTGGGATGGGGTTCTTTGGGTGATGTGATGTGTTGGGTTTGCACCAGACATAGTGTTTTCTGTGATGGCCTAAAAGTTCAATTTTAGTCTCATCAGACCAGAGCACCTTCCTCCAAACATTTTGGGAGTCTCCCACATGCCTTTTTGGAAACTCAAAACGTGCCATTTTGTTTTTCGCTGAAAGTAATGGCTTTCTTCTGCCCACTCTGCCATAAAGCCCAACTCTATGGAGCGTACGGCTTATTGTCGTCCTATGTACAGATACTCCAATCTCTGCTGTGGAACTCTCCTCCAGGGTTACCTTCGGTCTCTGTGCTGCCTCTCTGATTAATGCCCTCCTTGCCTGGTCCATGAGTTTTGGTGGGTGGCCATCTCTTGGGAGATTTGCTTTTGTGCCATGTTCTGTCCATTTGGTTATGATAGATTTGATGGTGCTCCATGATAGATTTGATGGTGCTCCTATATTTTTTTATAACCTGCCCCTGACTTGTACTTCTCAACAACATTGTCCCTTACTTGTTTGGAGAGTTCCTTGGTGTTCATGGCAGTGTTTGGTTAGGGGTGCCTCTTGCTTATGTGTTGCAGCCTCTGGGGCCTTTCAAAAAAGTTGTGTATTGACTGACAGATCATGTGACACTTAGATTGCACACAGGTGGACATCATTTCACTAATTATGTGACTTCTGAAGGTAATTGGTTGCACCAGAGCATTTTATGGGCTTCATAACAAAGGGGGTGAATACCTATGCACATGCCAATTTTTTTATTTTATTTTATTTATTTTTTATGTTTTATGTATATATTTTTTCATTGCATTTCTCCAACTTAGACTATTGTGCTCTGATCCATCACATACTATTCAGATTAAAAAAACATTGAACTAAAGGCCATAATGCAACAAAATAGGTAAAAAGCCACTTTGGTAAAAAGTAGTTTTGCAAGGCACTGTACATCCAGATTACATCTTTTCCAGAGAAGGCTTTGCTTATTTCAGCAAGACTATGTCAAAGCACATTCAATACATAGTACAACCGCACAGTAAAATAACCTGGGTTCTAACCTGGCCTGTGTGCCTGCAGTACAGACCTGTCACCCTTTGAAAACATTTGGCACATAAGGAAATGAAAACTGTAACAAAGGAGAAACCAAAGTGTTGAGCAGCTGAAATGCTATATCAAGCAAGAATGGGAATACATTTCACTCTCAAAACTACAGCAATTTCTCTCTTCAGTTCCCAAACATTTACTGAGTATTGTTAATAGAAGAGGTGATGCAACACAGAAGTAAACATGCCCATCCCAAATCTTTGAAACATGTTACTGGCATCTAATAAAATATGGGCATGTATTCTTCCAAAAACAATAACAGTTTCAACATTTGTTATGTTGTCTTTGTACTATTTTCAATATATATATAGGGATAAATGATTTGCACATCATTACATTAAAATTTTATTTGCATTTTACCAAGGGTCCCAACTTTTTAGGAAACGGGATTGTAACATAAATATAAAACAATGATACAGTGTGAGCCAATAAAATTCTTGAAGATAGAAATAAGTACAAAATCAAGAACAACAAAATCATCCTCTTCAGATGTACCCAGACTTCCCAAAAGACTTATCAATACTTTGCTAGCCTGGAAGCTTTGTGCTTGTCACATGTGAGAGATGTCAGGGAATTTGCTGTGGAGCAACATTTTGGAGTCATTCTAAAAAATGTACTAGACAATATTTGGACCTGAGTGAGCAAGTGTAAATGTATTTCCAGTTGTCACAGTTTATGTTGAACATTTTCTGTGGCACTCAGGATTACTATTTTAAAATATGTCAGTTAGACATTCCCTTAATGTTGGGCCACATTTTGAAGCACCAATTAAACATAGTATCTAGCATTTTTTTCAGTGTGGGAGGTGTTTACCTACTAATATGCAAAGTCATAGTTTTCCATTTGATCAAAAGCCAAATCTCTACTAGGTACTGAGCTGATGTGAATTCCTACCTCTCCATGAATCAAAAGCATTATCTTATTGAGGTTAGAAGAGGCAAAGGAAAGGTTCCACTATTGGGAGAGGGAATTACAGTGGCCTAAGTGCACTGTATTTTCTTTCCCAGTTTAGATAGGGCTAAATATGATTGGATTCTGACTATGAAGTACATTCTTAAGGCAGATAAGCACCATAAAGTGTCCCAATTTAATACACCATTCATGATGCTAATAATCACAATCAAAAGTTCATAGTTATAGCCCCAACATTAGTTGTGTCAAAATCCAATGTTTGGTACATTAAGAAAGAAAGCCCAGATAAGCTCAGCAATGGCATACAATCTTGGGGAAAAAAACAAACTATGCTACAATCAGGAACACTTTCCACGAGACAGGATGTGTCAGCAGTGAAGTCTTGGCTGCGCATCACTAGGAAAGAAAATCAGCTTCTGGTGATATCTATGGATCGCCGACTTCAGACAACATCACATTATGTGACCAAGCCCTACATGACCCATTCAATGAACATAATGTTAATCTGTCCGAATACATAAGGTAACCTAAAATGGGGAAAGTATGTATGAATGTGCTGGATGATAAAACTTGCAAATCAAAGTTGATAGCTCGCACTTTAAATCCAGAGTCATTGTATCATTTTAAATCCAAATTGGCGAAATACTCAGCATTTTTTGTTTTAAGTGTCCCTGTCCAAATACTTTTGGACTTCATATGAAAATACAGTACTCAATATCAAACTAAACATGCACACTAACAGTAATAGCATTAATATTCTAGTATTTATTTAGCGTTATTATTATTCAAACATATCAGGCTATTCAGCCTTTGGGTTAGCATTCACGTGTATCTGTCTGATAAAAATCTGTTTACTGTAACCTAATTCAAATTTGTCTGGTTCTTCTATGTTCTTTGGGAATGGACGCAAGTGGATGCATGATACGGTATTCTCATAGGGTGCCAGAAATATTTGACAAATATTTACCTGACAAATAGAGTCCGTCCATAAAACCACTTCCAGTATTTGTCCGGGCAAACACGCTCTTTGCCTTTCAGATGTTATTGATTTATATTTTCTATGATCTTTCAGTCCATTAATATCCAAGTACGTTCAAGATAAAATCTGGGAAATGTAATGTCTTTCAAAACACCAGTATAGTGGCAAATAAGCTGCCAACAACTTAAAAGACAAAACATTTCCAGAAGTATTGAAACCTAATACTCTGAGATGTTTTGAAACATTCCATGGTTTGTGGTATCACTATTTAAACAGGAACTAGGAGCCCGTGCCTGAAAAGTTTGAAAACACTATAGTGCTTCAAGTTATATTTAGTG
>JACXGJ010018320.1:0-10335 GCA_016801105.1 Esox niger
ATATTACTATAAATACCAACTGCACACAGTGTTAGCATCAGTCATGATGTGCATACATATGAGCATCTCTGCATGTCACTGTGTCTGAACACTCTTTATATTACTATAAATACCAACTGCACACAGTGTTAGCATCAGTCATGATGTGCATACATATGAGCATCTCTGCATGTCACTGTGTCTGAACACTCTTTATATTTGTATGTACATATAGTACCAGTGAAAGGTGTGAACACACTCATTCAAGTGTATTTTTATTTTTACAATATTCCACATTGTAGGACAATAGTGAAGAAATCAAAACTGTGAAATAACACATATGGAATCATTTATATTGTAGATTCTTTAAAGTCGCCCCGCTTTGCCTTGACAGCTTTGCATTCTCTCCACAGCTTCCTAACGTAGTAACCTGGAGTACGTTTCCAACAGTCTTGAATGAGTTCCACATGTGCTAGACACTTGTTGGTTGCTTTTCCTTCACTATGTGCTCCAACTCATCCCAAACCTTCTTTGTCGGATTTAAGTTGACTGATCATTGGGTTCACGAGTAAATTGATGACATGTCGAAGCACAGTGAGTGGTAACCCTAACCCAAAGGCCCAGTAGGTAGCAGGTTAGGTTAGGTTTCAAGAACCCAAAGGCCAAGTATGTAGCGGGTTTGGTTAGGGTTAGAGAACCTAAAAGCCCAGTAGCTCAGCTGCCCTCCATTCCTTCCATCTGACCCACTATGTGCAAATTGCATTGCCTTCTTCTATGTATTCTAAATGTTGCCAGATTTCTCCAAGGCTGTGGTCTCCTTTCAACTTTGGTTAGTGTTAGTCGCTAACTCTATGGGTTAGGGTTAGTCGCTAACTCTATGGGTGAGGGTTAGTCGCTAACTCTATGGGTGAGGGTTAGTCGCTAACTCTATGGGTGAGGGTTAGTCGCTAACTCTATGGGTGAGGGTTAGTCGCTAACTCTATGGGTGAGGGTTAGTCGCTAACTCTATGGTGAGGGTTAGTCGCTAACTCCACGGGTTAGGGTTAGTCGCTAACTCTATGGTTAGGGTTAGTCGCTAACTCTATGGTTAGGGTTAGTCGCTAACTCTATGGTTAGGGTTAGTTGCTAACTCCATGGTTTTGTCAGTCAGATATCTGGGTCTCCAAACTGTTCATCAGAATGCTCGTTGGGGTGCATTGAACCGTGTTTCTGCAGAAATGGGATGCATTTATGTTCACAACCACTTAATGGTAGTTTTTCAAAAATGTGATTTTGCCTTGTGATAGAAATTTGAAATTGTGAAGCAATTTAACAATATTATGTTATTATTTTATACTGCATTGGCAGTTATGAGTTTATATTAATTTCTAGGGTGGTTTCATTTAGTATGCTGTGACCTAGATAAATTAGTAATTAACAGACCACTGGGTTCTCTGTTTATCAGTTGAAGAGATCAGTTTGACTAGAGAACGACCTGGCATCTGTTCTTTGTTCAATGTGTGAGTAAAATGAGTAGGGGGCGTGGCCAGTGAAGATGCTACAAAGACGTCTGTCGTACCTAGATACTTTGATTACTCGGACTGCGGTCATACTAGGTGGCCGTATATTGATTATCCCATGCGCATGTAAAATAAAAAACCTTTATAGAACTTTGGACTCAAGACCAATAAATTTTTTTTTGCCGCCTATAAGGCAAGAGAGAGAGCCTTCTTTGGCTGTCTTGCACTGCGATTCAGGGGATGAAAATTAGTTGTTGATAGAAGCAAGATTTAGGTTTGTCCTTTTCGTGTACCTGCCTGTTCACAACATGTTTGTAGAAGAAATAAAAAAAATTGTACAATGAAACAATTTGCTGCAGAGTTTGGCTGTTATTTTACTGATTGGCCTTTTCAGCATCATTTGACCAAAACTGATGTCATGAGCTCATAAATTGTGCCTTAATCCATTCTCTTATTTTGCCTCAGACCTTTATATGACATTCCAATAGACTATCAGATTTGTGAAACCTACATGGCCTTAGGTTTTTTGAAACCTACAAGGCTTTTTACATGCCAGAAAACACCTTTAACCTCATGTGACTTAATAACAAAGTAGTATGCGAAGTGTAAATATACAGTGCCTTGCAAAAATATTCACCCTCCTTGGCATTTTTCGGGTTTTGTTGCCTCACAACCTGGAATTAACATGGATTGTTTGAGGATTTGCATCATTAAATTTACAGAACATGCCCACAACTTTGAAGATTTTGTTTATTTATTGTGACGCAAACAACAAATAGGACAAAATAACAGAGAAAGTCAATGTACCTAACTATTAACCCCCTTAAGGTCAATACTTTGTAGAGCCACCTTTTGCAGCAATCACAGCTCCAAGTCGCTTTGGATTAGTCTCTATGAGCTTGCCACATCTTACCAGTGGGATTTTTGCCCATTCCTCCTTGCAAAACTGCTCCAGCTCCGGTTTGTGCTTGTGAACAACAATCTTTAAGTCTGACCACAGATTTTCTATTGGATTGAGGTCTGGGCTTTGACTAGGCCATTCCAACACATTTACATGTTTCCCCTTAAACCACTCAAGTGTTGCTTTAGCAGTGTGTTTGGGGTCATTGTCCTGCTGGAAGGTGAACCTCTGTCCTAGCCTCAAATCACACACAGATTGGTACAGGTTTTACTGAAGAATATCCCTATATTTAGCACCATCCATCTTTCCCTCAACACTGACCAGTTTCCCAGTCCTGGCTGCTGAAAAACATCCCCACAGCATGATGCTGCCATCACCATGTTTCACTGTGGGGATGGTATTATTTGGGTGATGTGATGTGTTCGGTTTGCGCAAGGCATAGTGCTTTCTTTGATGGTCGAAAAGTTCAATTTTAGTCTCACAAGACCAGAGCACCTTCCTCCATACATTTTGGGAGTCTCCCACATGCCTTTTTGCAAACTCAAAATGTGCCATTTTGTTTTTTGCTGAAAGTAATGGCTTTCTTCTGGCCACTCTGCCATAAAGCCCAACTCTATGAAGTGTACGGCTTATTGCCGTCCTATGTACAGATACTCCAGTCTCTGCTGTGGAACTCTGCAGCTCATTCAGGGTTACCTTCGGTCTCTGTGCTGCCTCTCTGATTAATGCTCTCCTTGCCCGGTCCGTTAGTTTTGGTGGGCGGCCGTCTCTTAGGAGGTCTCCTTGGGAGGTTTGCTGTTGTGCCATGTTCTTTCCATTTGGTTATGATAGATTTGCTGGTGCTCCTGGGGATCATCAAAAGTTTGGAGAATTTTTTATAACCTAACCCTGACTTGTACTTCTCAACAACATTGTCCCTTACTTGTTTGGAGAGTTCCTTGGTCTTCATGGCAGTGTTTGGTTAGTGGTGCCTCTTGCTTAGGTGTTTGGAGAGTTCCTTGGTCTTGATGGCAGTGTTTGGTTAGTGGTGCCCCTTGCTTAGGTGTTTGGAGAGTTCCTTGGTCTTCATGGCAGTGTTTGGTTAGTGGTGCCTCTTGCTTAGGTGTTGCAGCCTCTGTGGCCTTTCAAAAAAGGTGTGTACATGTACTGACAGATCATGTGACTCTTAGATTGCACACAGGTGGACATCACTAATTATGTGACTTCTGAAGGTAATTGGTTGCACCAGAGCTTTTTATGGGCTTCATAACCAAGGGGGTGAATACATATGCACATGCCAATTTAATTTTATGTATATATTTCTTTCATTTAACTTCTCTTGTGTTCTGATCCATCACATACAATTCAGATTAAAAGAACATTGAACTAAAGGCTGTAATGCAATAAAATAGGTAAAAAGCCAAGGTGTTGAATACTTTTTCAAGGCACTATAATAAAATAAATATAATATAATTTTAAACACAAACCCTTGTTTAACCAGGAAAATACAGGCCTTTTCCTGCTAGACATTATTGGTTGAGATAAGGAAGGGGTTGGACATGCTGACATACCGAGTTCTGATTGGTCAGTCAAGTCTCCAGCTTCTGTCATAACATGACAACTTGGTCAGTATCATTGCGATCCTCAGGGTTTCAAACATGGACCAGTGCAACTTGTAACCAGAACTCTCAACCATTTAACTGCCCTGAATTTAGCTGGCATTGTCAACAAATTTGAGTGGATTGCAAATTGTAAGACTAATTTCTGGAGGACAATGCTGTAGTGTGCTCGGAAGTGCGTAGTAAAGAACACAGTAAACAAAGTCAACAGACCAAAAGGACTTTGTATATAATCAGAGGAAATTCCACCTGCCGCAAAACATTCCTACTGTACATGTATATGGGTAAGTCTAACGTTTGCTAACTAGCTACATATAACTTTGCAAGTTATCTAACTATAGGTACGGACGTTATTGGTAACTTTAGCCAACTAGGTAATGACTATCTTATCAGCTAGCCAACATTTTCTGTTTTTTAGCTTGATTGTTGTGTAGCTATAACTTCTTTAAAAAGGATGCAAGTCCCTTAGTTTGATAATAAGCTACCTGATTGACCTGTGATTCAACCAGGTGTGTGTGATTATGCTTAGCTATTATATTAGCGCTGTCTTCACAAAAATAAGCAAGTCCCTTAGTTTGATAATAAGCTACTGGTCATCCAGGTTTAGGTGACCTGGGGCCATATTAAAAAAACATCTTAAGGCTAAAAGTAGCTCCTAACTTGCTGATTTAGTAGTAACTCTTAAATATAATTGATGAATCAATACTAACTTTAGGCCTCCTGCATTTTTGGCCAAAGAGTAATTCACAAAGCATTTTAGCACTAAAACCAGCTCTGTGATAAGTTAGTTGTAGTCAAGCGGATTCCTAAGTCACTAAGATCAAGTCCAAACAATCTTAAAGGTTGCGGCCGACAGTCCACCTCGTAATCAGTTTGACGTTTTAGATTTTTTTTGATACTGAGCTTTTAAAAAGGGATCACTTTAATCATGAGGGTATTATGATCATAGTAGAGGGATGCAGTCACTTTGCCATCACACAGAAACAACGCCATTACAGCGGAGATCTAAGTTGGGAAAACTCGACACTACTTGGCCACAAGCAAAATGCAGCACAGACAAACTACGTGTCTCAGTCACCTGTCAGCAGAATGTCACATCAAATATAAATGCCCTCCCCAGACCCCATATTGTCCAAAAACCCCTTTGGTTTCCTCATTCTCCTTTAATCTTCCTATCTAGTCTCCCTCCTCTCCTTCCTCTCATCTCTAACAGAAAATATCATGCTAATCTTATCCATTAAGATTTCTAAATATATTTTCACAATATTTCAAATCATTCAAATTGTAGTCTACAAATAAATATTCTCATTATTGTGCATTAATTTAATATAATCATATTTTCAAAATAGCCCGTCCACTGCATGTGTTATGTGTGAATGTTTTTTTAACCTAAACAATAGCTAGCTAACCGACATAGCTACCGTTAGCTAGAATAACCTATTTAAATCTTTATAGAGCATATCATCGATCTTTTTTATAACAATGAATTGTGACATTGTAATATCACTAGCTAGTATTTAAAACGATTAAAACCTGTCTCGAAAAGAGGTTTGTGGTGATGTTGTGGATTAACTTGACACTTGCAGTTTCTGGCCCAGTTTCCCACAGCAGTTTTCTTTAAAACTAGCTTGAGCAAGTAATAGCAGAAGAGTGAATAAAGCTACTATAGCCAGCAGCCTCTTCTGTTGGCCAAGAAGAAGCACAGCGTGATTGAGACGTCAACCAGTAGACTCTGGTGCCCGGTCTTTTTTGCCATGTAAAATATTACTTCACCTTGTGGTCTCTTTTTAACGCACAGTTAAAAATAGGGACAAGCCACCAAAAACAGAGATGTCTGGTCACCCTAATCCAGGCGTGTCTGATTATGCATAGCTATCATGTTTACATCTTCATCACAAAAGTGAGCAAGTCACTTTTGTTTGTTGTGAAACTTACCTGGCAATAAAACTCTTTTTGTTTCTAATGTGAACATCCCAGTCCATCAGTACAGTCAGACTGCTAAACGGCTCAGTGTCTGTCCATCATAGATTCAGACTGCTAAATGACTCAGTGTCTGTCCATTATAGATTCAGACTGCTAAACGGCTCAGTGTCTGTCCATCATAGAGTCAGACTGCTAAATGACTCAGTGTCTGTCCATCAAAGAGTCAGACTGCTAAACGGCTCAGTTTCTGTCCACCTGCACTCAGACTATCTGCACTGACATTACTGCTACTATTTATTATGAATCCTGCTGCTAAGCTACTTTACCTTTCTCTCTACTGTTTATATCTGATGCATCAAGTCCATGTGAGACAACGTTTATTTTATTTGGTTTGATACAGTATGTGTTTATTCGAGACAAAACAGACCAGTTTTGCCAGTTTTGGTCAGTGTCCCCATTTGAATACTTAACCCCACCCAGTTATTAAAGGCAAAAGAGGGTGTGAACTACGCTGAACCGGCGTAGACAAAGACCAGCTCTCTGGCAAGTGTGAATCTTTTGTATTATACACCATTACAAAGCTCTGATACTGGACCTTTATAAAATGTTAAAAAAAGCCCAACAACTTTGCGACAATTGAATTCTGTCACATACAATATAGTCTTGGAGAGTTTGTGACCCCAATAAGTAACCAACTTCTGGGTAACCGACCCATAATAAGTTTATACCTCCGACGGTCCTCCTAACATTGCTTGGAGGTGAAATACATCTGGGTCCTCTTCCAGAAAGTGAGAGAGAGAGAGAGAGAGAGAGAGAGAGAGAGGATGCTGTTCATGGACTACAGCTCCGACATCTTCCACCTGGAAAAAGGCAACACATATGTGAGGATGCTGTTCATGGACTACAGCTCTGCATTCAACACTATTGTGTCCACCAAGCTTGATTCCTAAGCTCAGGACTTTACACCTCCCTCTGCATTTGGATCCTAGACATCCTGCCAATCAGACCCCAGAATGGACAACCTCACTTTCTCTGCATTGACCCTGAGTGCCGGAGTCCCCCAGGGCTGCATATTCAGTCCCCTCCTGTACTCCCTGTTCATGCATGAGTACATGGCCACACACAGCTCCAACACCATCCGAAGGTCAATGATACATTTTGTGATCGTGTCATCGGATCTGAGGCCACATGTTTTGGACACTCGGGTAAAGAGAGGAGCAGAGCTGTCAACCGATCACTATCTGGTGATGAGTTCGGTCAGGGGGTGGAGAAAGACTCTGGACAGACCAGGAAAGCCCAAAAGGGTAGTGCGGGTGAACTGGGAACGTCTGGAGGAGGCCCCTGTCCGAAAGATCTTTAACTCACACCTCTGGCGGAGCTTTTTTGACATCCCTATGGAGGTTGGGTGCATTGAAACTGAGTGGTCAATGTTCAAAGCTTCCATTGCCGAAGCTGCAGCAGGGAGCTGTGGTCTAACGGTCTTAGGTGCCTCAAGGGGCAGTAACCCTCAAACACCTTGGTGGACACCGTTGTTCAAGAAAGCCGTCCGACTGAAGAAAGAGGCCTTCCGGGATATGTTGTCCCGGAGGACTCCAGAGGCAGTTGCAGAGTACCGGCGGACCCGAAGGGCTGTGATCGCTGCTGTGAAAGAGGCAAAACATTGGGTGTGGAAGGAAAGCCATGGAGAAGGACTTTCGGTCAGCACCAAGGTGTTTCTGGAAAACTGTCCGCCACCTCAGCAGGGGAAAATGGGGAACCATCCAAGCTGTGTACAGTAAGGATGGAAAACTGTTGACCTCAACTGAAGAGGTAATTGGGCGAAGGTTAGGAACACTCTGAGGAACTCCTAAATCGCACTAACACGCCCTCTTTAGTAGAGACAGAGTTGGAGGCTGATGGGGAAGCATCGTCAATCTCCTTGGCAGAAGTCTTTGAGGAAGTCAAACAGCTCCACAGTGGCAAATGTTCCGGGGATTGACAAGATTCGTCCAGAAATGTTGAAAGCTTTGAATATCAAGGGGATGTCTTGGATGACACACCTCTTCAACAGTGCGTGGGAGTCAGGGGTAGCTGGAGGGGACCTGGGAATATGCCCATCCAGTCTACATGTGCTTTGTGGATCTGGAGGGGGCCTGGGAATATGCCCATCCAGTCTACATGTGCTTTGTGGTTCTGGAGGGGACCTGGGAATATGCCCATCCAGTCTACATGTGCTTTGTGGATCTGGAGGCGTATGACTGGGTCCCCCGGGAGATACACCCTATTGGGTGAGGAGGTCCCTTCATAGGGCGATCCAATCCCTCTACGTCCAAAGTGAGAGCTGTGTTCGGGTTCTCAGTAGTAAGTCAGACTCGTTCCAGGTGGGGGTTGGCCTCCGTCAGGGCTGCGCTTAGTCACCAATCCTGTTTGTAACGTTTATGGCGCAGTCGGGGTGGGGAGGGGAGGGTTTACAGTACAGTGGGCTGGGGATCTCATCACTGCTTTTTGCAGATGACGTGGTCCTGATGGCATCATCAGTCTGTGACCTCCAGCACTCACTGGACCGGTTTGCAGCCGAGTTTGAAGCGATTGGGATGAGGATTAGCACCTCTAAATCTGAGGCCATGGTTCTCAGCAAGAAACCAATGGAGTGCCTCCTCCAGGTAGGGAATGATGTTTTATCCCAAATAAAGGAATTCAAGTATCTCAGGGTCTTTTTTGCGAGTGAGAGAAAAATGGAGTGGGAGATTGGCCGGAGAATCTGAGCAGCGGGGGGCGGTGTTGTATTCGCTTTACCGCACCGTTGTGACGGAGAGCTGAGCCGGCAGGCAAAGCTCTCGATATTGTGATGGAAACGCTTACAGAATAACGCTTACAGAATAATAATTCAAGGAACCTCTAAAGGAAAATACAACAATGGTCAGTATTTATAACAGTTAAAGGGGTGTGGTATGATGCTGCACATCTGTGTAACCTCAACAGAACATATTCCCTTTGTTCTATTACTACCTAGGCTTCATCTCATGATCCTCTGTATTATATAGACATGTGTGTCACGACCAGAGACCAGAGTTACATACCAGGTAATAGATAAGTAAACATGTCTCCAATGTACATTAGTTAAGACATTGCGACAACAATATACCGGTCAATTTTCGTTCCTACCCTCACCTATGGTCATGAAGGCTGGGTCATGACCGAAAGAACTAGATCGCGGGTACAAGCGGCTGAAATGAGTTTTCTCAGAAGGTTGGCTGGCGTCTCCCTTAGAGATAAGTTGAGAAGCTCAGTCATCCATGAGGAACTCAGTGTAGAGCCGCTGCTCCTTTGCATTGAAAGGAGCTAGTTGAGGTGGTTCGGGCATCTGGTAAAGATGCCCCCAGGACGTCTCCCTAGGGAGGTGTTCCAGGCACGTCCAGTTGGGAGGAGACCTCGGGGTAGACCCAGAACTAGGTGGAGAGATAATATTTCGACACTGGTCTGGGAACGCCTCGGGATCCCCCAGTCAGAACTGGCAAATGTGGCTCGGGTAAGGGAAGTTTGGGGTCCCCTGCTGGAGCTGAAAATCAGCAGTGAAAACTGCCCCAAAACTTCTTTACTTCCTGAGGAGACCTGAAAGCATCCTCTCAGGCTGTATTACTGCCTGGTTTACTGCCTGGTTTTGCAGCTGCTCCACTGCAGACCGCAAGTTTCTCCAGAGGGTGGTGAAGCCTGCAGAGCGCATCATCGGCTGCCATCTTCCCTCCGTGCAAGACATCTACGATACACAATGCTTTAGGAAAGCGCAGAACATCATCAAAACTACAGCCACCCAAGCTATCTGTTAACACTGCTGCCGTCTGGTGGACACTACTGAAGTGTGTATAATATTCAATAACTCTAATATTGCTGACAGTTTATAGTAGTATTTTTTTGACTGTTGCTATGTTAAGTGTTATATATATTTTTGCTTTATTTGTATTTGTCTGGCTATATTTTTGCTAATTTATAATTCTCCTTAACTGTCACTACGTAGTTGTCGGGAACCATGTCACAAGATATTCATTGTGCAGGATGATGCTGCGTTGTTCGGTATTTTTGACAGATAAACTTGAAACTTGATTGCTGGTGGCTGTTATTTGATTGAAATGGCGTACCATAATTATAATGAAAATGAAAAGTGTTGTACTGGCATCAGTAACCAGTTTAGGGGTAATCAGGCAGCTCAGGGTTTGTGGGAAGTGGGCTGAGGGCTGTCTATAGGCACTCCACAGTGGGTTAGGGTTTGTGGGCTGAGGGCCGTCTATAGGCACTCCACAGTGGGTTAGGGTTTGTGGGCTGAGGGCCGTCTATAGGCACTCCACAGTGGGTTAGGGTTTGTGGGCTGAGGGCCGTCTATAGGCACTCCACAGTGGGTTAGGGTTAGGGTTTGTGGGCTGAGGGCCGTCTATAGGCACTCCACAGTGGGTTAGGGTTT
>JACXGJ010018321.1:0-10333 GCA_016801105.1 Esox niger
AACTCAAAGCAGCTAATATGACTGGGCATGCATAGCCTACGGCTAACAACCAAAATAAACCACACCCATGTGCTCAAAACAGTCAACTTAAATATGTTCCCCAATTGGAGGCAATACACAACACCTGCCTCCAATTGGGGAGACCCAAGTGCATAGAGGTGGCTAGAGGCACCTCTATTGGCCACGTCCTGACTATGGCACCAGCCAGCACAAAGATGGCTAGGGGCATAGCCAGGACGTGACAATCAGATGTGGACAGAACATTTTGATTTACTAGTTCTCTGTACCTTCAAACTAAAACTCTGTGGATATGTCACCCCACTGAAACCTCACTACCAATCGTGTGGGTAACCACTGATTTTGTCTGGCAGCATGATGAAGGTCGGGAGACCGCACACACAACACCTCTGCTTTGTTATGGGATCAGTGTGGTAGATATGATTTCAGGACACTGGAATGTGGAATTCTCAGAGCTCACGGTTCCTGTGAGTCATAATCAGGAAGAAGTTTGCCTGTCCATGGGTTTACATACTGTAGTCAGTCCTGCCAAACCAGGGAAGGAGGGCTCCGGTTCAGAGGTTCTCTCTTTCATATTTGCTTCTTCCTGTCTTTCATTTTCTTCTTTCTCTCTTCCTTTCTCTCCCTCTCTCTCTCTCTGACACACACACACGCACAGACACACACACACACACACATATTAAAGGACACCTCTAGCCAAACATGTGTGCCCGTTAACTGTGCCATATCTTTAGTTACATAAATGCTTTGTTTTTATGAAGGGATGATTTGTTACCTATAAAGTAACTGTGCATCAAAAGGTACCTACGTAGGCCTGCAAATTGTTAATGGTGATTGCAGTTTCGGATGTCTTAAAGACTTTGTGAAACACTGTGTGTGTACTACTCCATTCTCACCTTCCCGTACTTCTCCATGATTTTTGTTAAACATTCTCGGATGAACACGTTGTCATTTGAGCAGTGTGTCATAAACATGTCCTCAGAATAAATGAGTCTTTCGGACTGAGTGTTGTCTGTATGAAAGCCATCTATCTTTCTGAAGGCATGCCACTGTGTAGAAGAAAATCTGGAAGGGGATTGCATTCCATTAATCTGGGTTGACTGGCTGGAAATTGCATCTTTGTAATGAGTATTAGGTGTGCATCTACATGAATTAAAGCTACATGAGCGGCTGATTGATCACCTACTCCCAAATGATGATCCTCCTGTGATCATTATTGTTTAAAAGTGACTATATCATATCAGGATGATTAAAAACCAGACTCTGGTGGGCGAGGAAGTTAAAAGATAAAGTAACGAAACGTTAAACAATACATTTTGCTCAGTATTTGAATGATTTGTCTGGTATTAGGTGGGGGCTGCGGTGAATTCCCTGTTCATTTTGGATTTTGGAGGCATGAGTGATGGCTGTTTTCTTACCAGTGTTAAACATCTGGTTGGTACAGATAGAATACAGTATGCTGCGTCAGTCTTCTGGGATTATGGTCGAGGTTCATCTCACTGCCTGTGTGGTCTGTCCAGATTCTCTACATCATTTCCATGTATCCTCCATCATTTGTCAATAAATTACCCTACTATTTCCTACAGTACTTTTTTAAAACATTGGACTGGACGCTATTAAGCCCTCTGACCCACGGCCAGTCTAGGCGGCGTTCCACTGTATACATGGATGCTATCCATTTGCTATGCAGCCAGTGGATAATCTGATAGCAGTACACATTTAACAACACCTACGCCACACATTCAGTTTACAGAGCAGTGGAAGGGCTGAGGGGATCTGGCAACATGAAAGGGTCTGTATGGGTCAACAGAGTGCACACTGTGTGTCATTCATGCTGTCCAAACTATACATCTAGAGCTGCCTACGCAATGCTGTAACCCTCTGCCCCCAAGCAAGGTATTCACCTACTTCATGACGTAGCATTTCTTAAATAACGCTACATTTAATGTAGATATACCAAGTTCTGTACCTCAACTTCTCTCTCTCCTGTGCACACATATACACAACATATATATTGGTTGTTATTGTAGGATGATCAGGTTTCCACATTTTCGGAACTATTAAAGATTAACAGCTTAATTGTTCAGAGGTTATAACTTCCCGGTTGTGTACATTTTGACTAAGGGTTGTTGGATAGGGCGCTGTGACATCCAATCAAAACAGCTGTACAGAACGCATTATATATTATAACAACCAAACCTTCCGCCACCTTGAAATTACCCTATTCTAAAACTTTAATTTGAACTTCTTTTTATCTGTGATTGCTCCAATTGTTACAAAATGGGCACTGTAATTTTCCAGTGCTGGATTGGGCGAATGTGTGATGTGGAACACTGTATTTAGTGAAGATCAGGAGGTAGACTGACTCTTCACCTTGGTTTCTCGACATATTTACTGTACCTGGACACGATAATGTTCCACTATAATGTCCTTGTGGTAATTATTCTGCCAAGCACCCTGTTGGGGTAATTATACTAAAAACCCTAATTAGCCACAGCATCAAGATGTAATCCCCTGGTATCCCTACTCTTCCCTCATCTCACCTTTAGGCAGTTGTGTACTCGTCTGGCCTTAACCTTATACCTCACCTCACACACTGTACATTGCAATATATTCAGTTAGCTGAGGTTAATAGATTCCAACTGAACTTAATGAAGTTTACTAAAACTAAAAACAGTGTCCTTGTGATTGGATCCTGGAATAATCTCAGATGTTCATTTTAGACAACAATTGCTTCCTACATCAAATAGTCCTGCAGACATTTTGTAGGGCGTAACTAATATTTTGTAGCTGGAAATATTAAATGAAATCGAAATAGCGTACAGTTGGAGCCCTTGAGATACTTCTGTTCTGCCCTACATTTTTCAAATAAATATGCTATGGGACACTATGTTTAATTAGGAAAAAAAATATTATAACAGCATGTGGATTTCGTTGTATGTAGATTTCAGCTTTTAGATTGAAGTCTGTTGTTACTCTGCATGTACCAACCTGTATGGAGAGCAGGAAAGTAGAAACAGTGTTATATTAATGTTTTACTCCAAACGTTTACCGAAAGGTCATAAAAAATGCCTGTAGTAAATGCACTGGTAATTTTGCTTTGTGTGGAGAGTCGACAGACAGACCACTCACCATATTAACACAGCAGAGAAATTAGAAATAGTGATCAATTCCCCAGCTTTCCCCTGCCTGCTTTGTCTAGTAATTTGCTCACCTTAAATTATTCAGAGGTAAGGCTTCTTTATGTCAGCATAGTGTGTGTTTTCCAATGACAAAGCTCGCCCAGTCCTAATAGTTTCACTGTGTTTGCCATTTTATGACAGACATGGCAATAAACAGATTGTCCAGATATTTATGCCATCTGCAGCTTGGAGAGATAATTAAAGTATATAAATTAATCAAGTGCAATTAATTAGAGGCTTTATGTTCACAGCAGTACATCTTTGCATGTATAATTTATATTTATTGATCTGTTTGGTTTCATTAGCCTATGAGATAACAGTGGAAATGCATTAGAGGAGAAAATGCACAATTAGCATGCTGCAAAGTCTGCTCGTAATTGATAGATCAGTGCTCGTTCCCCGCAGATATAAGGCTGTGTAAACTGTCATAAGCAGTTACGATCGATGACTGATATTTTGCACCATATCTCCCATGTTGATTAATGTTGTTTTTGAAACAGCTCCCCGCACTTAATGGGAGGCTGATAGGCATTCTGAATTTACTGTTTAATCAGCCTAAATAATTTATTGTGCTCTGTCCCGCGGTAGCTTGCGCGCGTGTGTGTTGAAGGTTGGTTGAAATCTATGATTGGTCTCTATTAAAGCTACGCTGATGTTATTTGCTCCAGTCAGCAACCAATATGGCTGAAGCATTAAGAGCTTTGTGCATCCCAGCTGATTTTTCATTGACTCTGCTGCCGTCGTCCATCACTGGTCTGTGTCTCTCTGCTCTGCTCTACGGATATCTGACTGACCGAGAGAGAAACCAGCTGCAGTACAGTCACCGTTTATACTATTCTTAAAGAGGGTAGAGCGACTATGCAGATACAGTGGGGTCGAAATACATGTTTGCTCTTATTATAAGGTGCAGGCATCATTGAGTTACAGCGATAGCATGCAGATTGACCCACAGAGGACAGATCCACATCCAGAATGACAGTATCTAGTTCACTTGACCCAGTGCTTGTGTTTCACTGACCCAGCCAGCCAACTCTATGTCCATAAGATGCTACAGTACCTTGACAACCTGAAGGAGGATGAATTACCCTGCTCCTCTACACTACTAATTTTCCTAAATGAGGGGGTTGAAAAGGTTCCATCTCTCCTTCTGGAATTGATTATGTGTTTATTGAAAGAGGATTACCGGCCCTATCGTGGTCCTCCAGAAGTACCTCATGCTTAAAGTGCACTTCCTCTCCTCACAGCCTCCCTGTACTGAGCCTTTATTCCAAGCCTCAGATGCAACAGCCTCACAATATTTCTCAAAACGATTTAATTGTGAAGATGCAATCGCCTCTAGATCTTGTTGTCTGTTTTGACAACTTTTCTGTATTTGATGCAGTGCTCTAGTTAAGATACTTTTGTGGCACATGGTGATGCTTCACTTATAATTCATGTGGCTTGAAAACAGAATAACAGTAAATTTGATGTGGATTTATGGGCACCACATGTTGTTCACTGGGACCAGCTTCTGTTGATTTCAGGTGTCCAATGTAAAGTAATATCACTCTCCATAACCATGTAGAGATGAGCCTGTTATATACCCTAGATAACCAACTATGTCACTGTTCCCCTGCTTTATTGTGACAGAGACTGGATCAGGTGAGGAAAGGATATGCATTTCGGAAGTTAACCCTTTTATGTAAGACCGTGTGGTGGCACATTGGGGTTTCTAAGCCCTGCTTTGCAGCTGGGAGCCAGACTTTTACATAGATTTTTGCCCTCTGTCTAAGGCAATTTCCGCTCACTCTGTCACTGTAAATGCTCACAGAAACGCCACCCCTTGTTCAAGATTGCAGGGCTGTTGGAAGTGAGTACATGGCTCTGTGCCATATTGTGATCCACTCAGATTCAGAGTCTTATGAACACCTGTTACGTTCCTGTTCTCTTGTCCTATATGGCAGTTATATCTACTAATTATTAATATTTTGCAGAGCAAAATCAATTAAATATGTTCATAAAAATGTTTGTCTTCAGTTCCTAGCCTAGATTGAACACATTGTGATGTTTTCCTACTTTACACTTCCTTTGTCGCCTTGGAGCAAGAGGCAAAAAACTATTCTGAGGCAAGCGAGCGTCTGCTTCTGAATAATGCAGAGACAGATCTGTTTGCCCGTAAGTAACAGAAACCCTCTGACCTTCCCTCCCCCCCACTCGGACCCATCTATCTGAACCCAACCCTGAGACAGTAACAGCTGGAAATGTTTGGGACTGCGCTCTTCTCTTCCTGATTCTTCGTCCGTTCCTCTTTCTGTGGAGGGAAAGGAGCGTGGGCAGGGCTGGGTTGAGAGCAGAGTAGGGGCATATTGACACTGCCGCTGGATCGCCGTATCCCTTTAAACCCGCTGGGGGCTATCTGATTTCCCTGCAATGGATCCCCAGAGAGAGCAAGCTTCCATTTTTCTTAACTTGTGTATAAGTAAACTCGCTGGGATAGGACCTGGCTGGGAGGTCAAATCAATCTTTGCTATTTATTACTTAGAAATGTGACACTCCTTCTTAAATGCCCCCGTCCCCAGTGATTTAGCTCCGGGCCTGCGTTCTGTCTGCCCAGTGTCAGTGTGTATGCATGCCACTGAGATGACTGAGACGAGTGCTTTACGACCACTGCGGCCAAATTGTCTTTTTCTCCGTGACTGGGCCTTGTGTAAACAAAGATGGGTTAATATGTTCTTTGATGACAGTTTTATGTAAAGGCTTTTAGGCTGGGAGTATGTATCATATTTACTGTAAGTACACTTCAAGTACAAAGACGAGTTAATGCAGCATGAATTAGTAGGGATTGTAGTCACGAACAGGTCATTTAAAAAAATAAATAATGCATATAAATATATATGCTGGTTATCTTGCTTGTACTGGATACACATCCGCACTCTGTTGCCCAGCATAGTTGTGTAGAGAAATGGGCCAATGACATGTTGATTAGCCCTTTAAGAAGTGATACAATCTGTATTTCTGCGGGAAGCAGAGAAAGGTCTGTTTACTGCGTGACAATGTGATATTGTGCTCCTCATGCTGTCTTAATTGGAAACAGTCTCGCCCTACAAAAGGTGCACAAGGCCCTTGATTTTTGTGAGGCAATCTATGCCCTCCTCCCTTCTTTCCTTCCTCCTTCCTTCCCCTCTCTCTCTGAAGAGCAGTGAAAACCCCTGAAGCATCTCTCTAATCCTCCGGAAGATCATCCTCTCACACAAGATATGTTACCTGCGGACCAACAACAGATTTGTCCTTAATAATAGCATTGAAGATTTTATTATGAGTGCAATGGAGCTAGTGGTCTAGGCCTGACCAGACAAACATAGACACTTTACTTTTGATCAGCAGCATGGGGTTAATCCATGAGAAGAAATAATGGTGCTGGGGAGAGAGTGAGGGGAGAGGGAGTATTGAACTGTGTTGAATTTACAGCAGAGAGGGCTCAGTAAAAGGATGAATTTTAGAGCCTCACTGCGTATTGAAGGAAAGACTGTCTGACAAGTCATCAATGAGTCCTGGCGCTGTACTAAACTAATGAAAGCCGCATTTGATCTTCTCCGAAGAGGTTCAATACCACTCCTGCTATTATTTAAGTCCTCAGCTTCACCCAAACCTGTTTTCAGATCCACAGAAATCGTTACATAGCAGCAGTGGAGTAAACTGTGTTTGTAAGTATTGGGTGAAAGGAGGAAATATTTTAAATGCTGATAATGTATCCCTACTGTATCTACATGACAATAGTTTCTTGGCTCTGGGCATTTTTTTACAGCTTTTATTCTCGGGCCATTCTTTCAAAGAATTGTCTGTGCTTAACTACATTGTCTAGTTTATAACTACTTTAACAAATATTGAACATCTGTATGAATCTAGAAGATATGGTGTTGATTCTAGAATATATTAAAAGTGTATATTTAACTCATTAGTGTGTTATTTTACTCCTCATGACCAGTATTTATGTATGCTCCAGACATCTTCATTTCTGAAGTACTGCATACCTCCAGATGGGTATTTTTTATGCTACGGCCTTGTCTACATTTCAACTTTGTGCTTTGAAATGAGACCACCTGAATATCAACCGATAAATGCAACTCAAACAATTATATACAACCTTATCTTCTGTTTATACATTTTCCAAAAACACTGAAAGCCTCCAGGGCTGTATTATTTTCTCATCGAAGCAAAAAGAAAATAAAGCCCAGTTGTTGAATTTTATTGGAGTTCCAACATTAAGAGGCCACGACAACCTTACTGAAGAGATGAGCAGGATGAAAGATTTGGTCTGAGTCTTTGCCAGGGAACAAGGTAATGCGTCATCTGCTAACTTCAACGTCGGGCTCCACTGCAAGCAAAACAACCCCATCCCGCACTTGAACTGAAGTGTTTCAAGGTTATGTTAACTGAAACATGTTGAAGTAATAATATAAACACAGTGATAACCGGCAGCTTGGAAGATTTCAATAATAAATCACAGACCATAGAAGGCCTGACTGAATCTGTGATGACATAGAATTTAGCAAAGTGCTGCAGATTGATTCCTCATTTATGAAGAACCTCTCTCTAAAACTTGTAAATAATCGTAACCTTGCGAATGTCTCCATAACCTAAACTGAATAGACATTTGTCTCTTTTGTCTCTCACAAGTCATTGTTTAATATTGTTAGTATACCGTTCTGTATTGTGAGCATTGCTGTATTGTAGGCTGTCCCTGTGGGTCTCATTTGTCAGAGCGCAGAGGCATATCCACGCTGTTCCCTAAAACCCTGTTCAGGAGCCGATTTGTAACAGGAATAATGGCAAGAGAATGCAGGGTGGGAGGGCGCGATTGGAAGATAGCTGCATGCAGGAACACAGGGCAGTCCTAGGGTTAAAGTGCTTGCACAAGTGTGACGAGAGAAGAATGGTAGGAGGGAGAGGATAGGGAGGGTTGGGAGTCCTGTCGGCCATGTGACGAAAGAACGATGGTGGGAGAGAGGGAGTGAAAACGGGAGTGGGAGGGGGGATAGCTGCAGGCAGACTTGCAGGGTTAGGCCTGCTGATCCTCACATATATTCTCCTAATTAATCCTGATTACCACTTTTTAATCACTCTCTGCTCGGCCTGCCCCGAAATAAAGTGACACTTCCTAATGTATTAAACCTGCAATTTACAATTGCTCCACTATTCCCTCCACCAGTTCCCACAGCCTTCTGTGTTACCATTGGTCCCATGTGGCAGTAGCAGCCCCCCAGTCAGTCAGCTAGACAGTCTGTTTAGCTCAGTGGCATGTGGGGTGGTCTCACTTGACTCTATGCTAGTTAACTGCTTAGCGTTTGGGTCACACCTGCACCCTTTTATGGGGGACTGGGACAAATGAAGGTGGTAATGTTGTTAGGGGCGGTTTGGAATTGGTCACTCCACCACCTCCAGCTAAAGACCTGAACAGACAAATGGAAATTGAAGGTATGAAATGTGAAATACTCATTTGTTGAATCCTAGAATAACAGTTCTTTTCTGCGTCATGGGGCCCTATTTCACCGTTGCACTCCCTGGAAAGAAAAGGTTAAATATGGGATTTCCTAACTCCTTGGCTTGTAACCATTCAAAATATAGTCAGATGAACCTCATGACCCATTGTTGAAGCCTGTATCAAATGCAATAGAATCGGCTAAGGTCCAGGGGAGGTGTGGATAATGACCTGGCCTTTTACTTCCGGGTCAGTGGGGGCTGCCCCTGCAGACTGGTTGGGGTACAACCATAATAGTTAACAGATTAACTCTGTCCCCTTGCGGTTCGTCCCTCTACCACCTTCATATGAGTCGGTCCATCCCTCGGAGATGGGATCTTGTGAAGCAGTGATTGTTTCCACGATTAGGTGGTGGAGAGTCAGAGCAATGGAGCCATGGATCCGTCTCCATCCCTCCTATGGAATCGCCCCCTCACACACCCTCCTACAGCCCAGGCCTGAAAACAATAGCCAGCTGTCGCCCGCCTGCTGATGTACCTTTGATCAGCCAAATGAAGGCTGCTGGCATTTCTTATGGAGTGGAGATTGCTTATCGATCTATATCAAAATATTCATGCTAATCCCGGGGCAGCGGAGACTATTTTCAGGCTGGGTTAGCAATCAGACCTGCCCGTCCTGTCTGAGGCAATCTGCTGAGCTGGGATGTCTAATCAGCCCGGGGTCCTGCAGTCAAATGCACTTTGCCGTTTAAATTTGGACCCCTGACATTGATGGAGGAGTCCAGAGAAAGGTGTTGACAAACCAAATTGTTTGTTCCAGCACTATTTTGCCAGAGATCAAGTTCAGAGTAATGCGCAGTGAATTTGTTCATTATGTGACCAAGCTGGGCCAAGGTTGGAGAAGAGAGGAGAGGTGTGGGGTTGCTTTCACTACTATCACTGCTGTTGAAGAGAAGAGCTGAGGAAAGACGGAAGGGGGTGGAATGAAAGGGGGTTTATGGGTTGTCGGTTGCAAATCAGTGAGGTTGAAGGAGCTTGAAAATGAGAGCAGGACAGAAAGTTGGCTTTGTGTTAGGGGCCAGTTTGGTTTGTGTGGCCCTGCCCTGAGAAACTGTCATGGGAGGTTCAGGCAGATTGGATTATTTCAAGGAGCAGCCAGGACAAAATGTCCATGCTCTCTAAACTAGTCATTACTCTCAGTCTAGTCAGTTCACACTGCCTGAGATTGTACACGATTTCCATTTCTTTGTTTAGGGTTTCTTAGTTGTGTTAAAAGATTTACAGTAGTCAGTCAATGGGCCCAGTGAGTGCCCCAAATGAGATTATGTTATGCCAGACGTCTTCACAGACACCATTCTAATGAATCAGCTTGCTTGAATAATCGTTTTTTGATTGTGTTTTATTGGACCCCTGGAAGAGCAGTGTTAGTTGGCTTATGGGGTGCTGCTAAATTAAAATTAAAATACAAAAACTAGGATCCAGGAAACTAGATTGGGTCACTGCTGGCCCATTGGCTTCACACTGTCCAGATGACTGACATGCCAACCTGGAAAAAGTGCCTGTGCTAATTGCTGACATCTATGCTAGATCAAATAATGAGAGGGTGGTATACAGAATACATATTGTGTTTGATTCTTTTTCAATGGTTCAAATATCAAAATGGGCAAAGCATTCCC
>JACXGJ010018322.1:0-10336 GCA_016801105.1 Esox niger
ATCACACTCACACACAGGTAGCTGGCAGACTGCATCACACTCACATTTGTGTTACACAGACATTTTTTTCTCCATGTCAGGATCTTAAACCTTAATTTTACCCAGAAGTCCATGTACCCTATTGCCTTGGCCTAAACCTAACTCTAACCTAATTCTAACTTAATGCTAATCGTAACCTCAATAACCAAACCTCGATGCCCAAACTTAACCTTCCCTATACCATAACCTTAACTCTAACCGGTAATATCTAAACATAAAAGTTACCCCAGTTATACCCAATTGTACATTCTTCCCTAAACATAACCCCTAAGCTAGAGATCACGTATTCCTTAGTCGGTTCGCACACACGCACGCACGCACACGCGCACACAAACGCCGCTGATGACACATCTACATTTTGATGACACTCTTAAAACATATTGCAAGGTCGTTCTTATTGATCGCTATAGTTACGGCGTGCACACCCCCACCCCCCAAAGAATCTTTTACATGTACTAAGATTAATTGGTAATACTGTAGGGCAGACATCGTTCTGTGGTTTTCTACACTGTGTAATCCTATCTTCTACCGCTAGGTGTTGCTGTAGCATAGTGATTTGTGTTCAGGTTTAGTTAGCACTGCATTTCATGTTAGGATGCAAAGTCGCCTGCAATTCAAACAAACAAACATTAAGCAATTTCATAGGTTTGTATGTTTTGAAAATTCCAAAACATCTATCGGTGATACAGAGCTGACCAGTGTTCTGAGAGACCGGTGTTAAACAGAGAGGGAACAAAAGGAGACAGAAAGAAGGAGAGAGACAGAAAAAGAAAAGGAGATATTCTCTTTAAAATAAAGAAGCCATAATTAATATGGTGCATAATTCAAATTTGAGCTTTCTAACTGTAAGTCATTCTGGGTAAGAGCGTCTGCTAAATGACTCAAATGGAAACGGGGAGAGAAAGTAATTTAGCAGAAAGATAGAAAGACAGAAATTAGAAGAGAAGAGACTTATCACTTTGATATTCACACGTTAACAGATTTACACCTACAGAATGAACAGCTCCTCTTTCTTTATGTCTCTCTCTGTCTCTCTGTCCATCTGTCTCTCTCTGTCTCTGTCATCTCTGTCTCTCTGTCTCCTCTGTCTCTCTCTGTCTCTCTCTGTCATCTCTGTCTCTCTCTGTCTCTCTCACACACACACAGAATCACATGGATCCAATCCCACCTTCCGTGAGCCTCCGACTCCATTGTTTCATATGAAATCCCTGCACAAAATATGACAAATAGCTGAAATACAAGATAATCTTTAGGGTATTACACTTCAATCTGTTTCGACAGGAAGTGACACGTGTTAGAGAGCTGAAGGCATACACCTTTACAAGAGCGTGAAGAAGTTTAGCTCTAAGAACTGGTCTTTCTTCTTTCCTTTGTGCGCGGACAGAAAAACAGTAAAATATGACACCTGAATGTTCTTCTGGGCAGGGTTTGTGGTTCAGTCTAGGACAATAACAACAGTACTCATTGAGCTCCTCAGCTCTCCAATGTTTTTCTCCCAGATTTACATAAATGTAACACTGGAAAAGGATTCATGAAATGGATCCAACTTCTCTACAGGAGCCCCTTTGGTGTAATGGCCACCAAGACCTTCCCTGTCGCCCAGACAACCTCAATGGAGGGATGACAGTGGTTTGTATCTGTCAGGAAGCCAGTCACTCAAGCAAAAAGCTCTCATGTATCAATGCATTGCTAAACATTCCAAATAATAATGTAGCATTTCTGTATGTCAATGACCTGCCGCTTATGCAACTGAACCCCAGTCAACTTGTTTTCCAGACATTAATGTTTGACACAGGAACACAGAATAGGCATTTCTTCCTCAATGAAAACTACTCCCTCTGTATAACTCAGTGGTTTATCACAAAAATGAAGGATGATCAGTATTTTGTGATAACAGACAGAGAAAGTTAGTGTTCATTTTATCCTTTGAGACAGTTCGAATGAAAAGGTCAAAGAGGACTATAAACATAGGACTATAAAGTATTTTGATATTGCCTCAATGTTCAACCATTTATTACATTCACTGACAGCATGAGCAACACTCTCAGATTGACCATCACTGAAGATCTATTTTCTGCCTCCACATTCTAAATATACAGTGACTTTGGAATTTATTCAGACCCCTTCACTGCCTCCACATTCTAAATATACAGTGACTTTGGAATTTATTCAGACCCCTTCACTGCCTCCACATTCTAAATATACAGTGACTTTGGAACTTATTCAGATCCCTTCACTGCCTCCACATTCTAAATATACAGTGACTTTGGAATTTATTCAGACCCCTTCACTGCCTCCATATTCTAAATATACAGTGACTTTGGAATTTATTCAGACCCCTACACTGCATCCCGATTCTAAATATACAGTGCGTTTAGAATGTATTCAGACCTCTTCACTGCCTCCACATTCTAAATATACAGTGACTTTGGAATTTATTCAGACCCCTTTACTGTGTACACATTGCATTGTGCTATTGACTTAATTAATAAATTACCAAATAATTTATTTGAACTTTGTTCCAAATGCTTGAAAATAAAGAACTGACATATCTATAGACAAGAAATCTGACCTTTTACTTAGTACTTTGCATAAGCACCTTTGGCAAAAATCACGGCTTTGTGTCTTAGATATGTCACTGCCAGCTTGTGCAATGTGGATTTCGACAGTTTCACCAATTGTTCCTTCCACAGTCTCTCAAGGTCTGTCAAATTGGACTCCAGTGTTGTCTTGGCTGTGTGCTTCGGGTCGTTGTTGTGCTTAATGATTAACGTTCCCCCCAGTTTGAGATTCTGTGCAGTCTGAATCAGGTTTTCTTCAAGGACCACCCTGTTTTCAACCTGTTAATGCTTCCATCAGTCTTGACTAGTCTCCAAGTCCCATCCTCTGAAAAGCATCCCCACCGAATGATGCTTTCACCACCATGCCGCACAGTAACAATTTCAAATATTGGCACACATTTCTAAAACATGTCTTTGCTTTGCAATTATAGGGTATTGTGTGTAGATTGCTTACAATTAGTTATTTTGACATCAATCATTAATTAAGTCTATAAGACAACATAATAAGGAAATTTAAAGGGGGGCTGAAAACATCCGAAGGGAATGTAAGTTTTGAAGTTTTGTGGGTCAGTAATGGTTGGAAATGGGTGTAGGTAAATCTTTGTCTATTTTGTTCTTTTTAAATTTTTCTTTTAGGTTATGACTTTCTTTTCTGTTTGACCTAGCATTTCATTCAAAGAAAGGATTTATTTTGAAAGATTTCTTGTAATGTTTTTTTACTTGTCTGTTCAAAAAAATATATATTAAAATCAAGATGTAGGCTCATTGTAAAATTCCAGGGGCGGCTTGCACAACACTCTCATTGTGGAACTGTCATTCCACTTCATAGAAGTTGTGACATGCTATTAAAGAACACTCAGCAATTTCAAAAAGTATTTGGACAATGACACATAGTTCTTAATCTATATAGTCAACGATTTTGAAATGATAAATGACTATATTGTCAAAGTGCAGGCCATACACTTTCATTTGATTTAATAAGTATTCACACTGTTAGAATGCCCAATCACATGTACCGATGAACATTATTTTATAAGTATTCACAGTGTTAGGATGCCCAATCACATGTACAGATTAACTTTATTTTATAAGTATTCACTCTGTTAGGATACTCAATCACATGTACCGATGAACCTTATTTTATAAGTATTCACACTGTTAGGATACCCAATCAAATGTACCGATGAACATTATAATAAAGCCGTGGTGGCTGTAGTCGTGTCTGGTACTTGGCTGTCTGAAAACTGCCACTCACTGACATGTGGTTCTTCAAAGGAATGTACCAGGAACCTCCCTGACTGAGGATCTTTGAGCTACATTGACCTAACATGGACGTCAGTCGATAAAACATTAAGTCTACTTATCTCAGACCTGAATGGAGGCTCATTCCAATCAGGCCACACTATATAGCTGCAACAAATAGAACACACACACACACACACACACACACACACACACGCAATACACTTTTTCTGACATTCTTATTTGCCTCAGTTGTTTGATTCTGATCAATAGGTTCTGATCAATAGGTGATTAGGAAACACAAACGGGAATCAGAGCAGAGCAAGGCCACTCACCTCCGGCTGTGAAGGTCAAGCACTCGCTGTCTCCGCTTCAAACTCACCCTGGATTCAGACCCTAATGGTTATTAATTATTTGGAAAATCCTGGATTGGTGTGGAGCAATCAGATGGTGTTGGTAGGAACTTGTTGAACAGATTCTTAATGATCCCAAAATCATTTCAGGAAAGCTATTTCAAATTATTCTGTGTCCTGAAATGTATAACATTATTTGAAGCCATGTTGCTTTCACCGTGCTTATCGCTGTCCTGTTGGCAGTGAACAGGCCCCTCCCGCCATCCTGGTAAAGAGCTCTGATGTGCGCGCACGCACACGCACACGCGCACACTCTCCTAGAATACTCTTTGCATTCTCCTGTACAGTCAGGCTTTACAGACAAGGGCTTCTTATTGATTTTATGTGACATGCTACATTAGCTGTTGATTACAGTGTTCTAATGATGTCATTACTGTGAATAAGTTGAAAAACAGCCAAATGGCATCGCAGTGCGAGCACATGCTAAAATGTTTCGGTTTGAATAAAGAAAAGGTGCGATGTTATGCTTGTGGCAGTGAGATGGAATACTGAAATACAGTCAACATACAATACAAAGTCTTAGGCCCTTGAATGCCAAACTGAGGCCATTTATTTGGGTAGTGTTTTAATAAAACATATATACACAGTATATATATACACACAGTATATATATATATATATATATATATATATATATATATATATATATATATATATATATCGTTTTCAATTTTACCAATAAACACTTAATATCCAAACACATGACTTGTACACAATACTGTATGTTTAGCCTGAACAGCCTATGTTGAGTGGACTGACAAATTGATATTCGGTGCAGAGTCTTTTTGCCTGAACAGCTGCCTGGACAACCGTTAGTGGGTATTCTGTCTCACCCTTGTTCAGGGGTGAAAGTGCATATGCTTTCAATCCGAGGAGAGGCTCTTTCATTTCATAGTTGGACTCATTTCGTAACGGACATCTTAAAAAAATAAAGATAGCTATTGTTCTTTTTTGCAGCCATTGTTATGCTTTATTTGACATGAGAATGTGGATGGATAGAAGAGAGTTTCTGATGAAAACCTCATCCAGATTCTAAACCATGCTTCAGCATACATGAATCAGGCAGCAGCTTAGAACAGTGGACCACCTAAGACCACAGTATCTGCTACTCTGAGAAAAATCACCCAGTGAATCAACCTCACATACAGGCTTGAAGTGCTAGCATACAGAGCCTGATAAGGGCATATTATCACAAGGTGACGCTTATGTGATTGAGAATAGACACTTCAAATAACTGAAGATACAGTAGATGTTGGTGTGTGCATGTGGTCTTGTCGAGTTAGCTATTCTTTCTGTTGGCAACTTTTGTGAGATAAATAAATCTGAACATTTTGATGGCAGAAGCCTATGGCCATTTTCTGGATATAGGAATGTGTCATGTTTGCTGCTCGTCGAAGTTTAACTCCCACTGACAACGCGTGAATCGTATATACAGAACATTGACAATCAATGTGTCAGATTGGCGTTGCCATGTATGGAAAGTTTTCCTTACAAACACATAGCCCACAGCATAGCATCCTGCATCCCACTGTTTGTTAGCTGTGCAAACTACTCAGGGCTGTGGTGGTCCATCTCTGGATGATCAACCAGATTTCATTGGAATACGTAAACTATTATCCATAAATCTATGGCACCTGGTTTCATTGGAATACATAAACTATTATCCATAAATCTATGGCACCTGGTTTCATTGGAGTACGTAAACTATTATCCATAAATCTATGGCACCTGGTTTCATTGGAGTACGTAAACTATTATCCATAAATCTATGGCACCTGGTTTCATTGGAATAAGTAAACAATTATCCATAAATCTATGGCACCTGGTTTCATGTTTTACCCTAATTTGTCAGCTATCTACATGTTTTTTACTCTGTACTCCGTTCTTATTCATTTCAAACTGAAATTTCTATGCGTCAATTAAACTGCTTAAAAATGTTAAGAAATAATAATAGGCTATATCAACATTGTAAGCTAAACATTCGGAAATGTTCCATCAGCATTATTTGATATGGTGTATAGCTCCTATAAATTACGTTGACACATCATATTGGAATTAAGAAGTACAGGCAATGCCTAGTTTAAAATGTGTACAGCCCCACTACAAGAACAATAATGTTGCTAGCTAGTTACAATATGTTGTGAGAGTTGTTTTGTTTCCTTCTGATTAGTCAATGCTGTCGTAGCTGATTTCACTGGACATATAAATAGCATTTTAGTTAATATTTTTGCTTGAATCATTACACTTTATCTGATGCAGATTTGAGTTCCTCCAGTGTGAGAAGAGAATCATCCAGTAATGTGTATGCAGGAAAATGTTTTGTAGAGCAATACTGTGTATTTGTGTACAAGTAAGTCAGTGATACAGTGGGGAGAAGTATTTGATACACTGCTGATTTTGCAGGTTTTTCCTAATTACGAAGCATGTAGAGGTCTGTAATCTTTACCATAGGTACATTTCATTGGTGAACAAAAATCCAGAAAATCACATTGTATGATTTTTTAATAATTAATTTGCATTAATTCTCCCCACTGTATCTATACTACAGTTTAATGGTGCAATACTTTTCATTTGACTAAAATGTGACTAAAACAAGCATTTTGTTGTCTAAAATGGCTCACTGTTTTCATAATTTTGACAACTAGACTAAATCATTTTTCAAACGCTAAAGATTTGACTAAAACTTTCAGATACACTAGACCAAATAAAAAAAGGTGTCAAAATGAACACTGGTTTGAAGCTTTGAATTTATCTGACAAATTTATCTGAATTTAAAATCACACCTATCATATTTCCCAGCATGCCCCATAGCACATTTTTCCCATGATATTTTTACATCTATGTATCTAAATTAATTGATTGATGAAGTGAGCTTGTTCTATGAAAATCCAGTGTTACTTGATGCACCTGTTACTGAAATGGTTGTCCCAGTTAGGTTGCTTTAGGCAGTTTCCTATTTTGGTCTTTCCACCCCTGGAGGAAATTCAGAATGCAGGTTACATGTGATAAAGAACGCCCACATTTCAGATATCCCACTGGTAGGAATCCAATATTAAAAATACACTTCATAAGGCAGCATTGTGTGACGTAGAGGAGGGCTGCGTATGTGTGGAACTTTCTAGAAATCCTAACTGGTAGGTTTGTCACTAAACCTAACCCAGAAAATGTTATATTTTGGGGGATTGTGTTTTTTGTTCTTCAAAATCAATTAAAAATGATAAATTTCAATCACAGAATGGCATCTATTTGACTTAACTGCCATGCTTACAATAAAGACAGGACAACATATTTTTTCACCTTGCCGGCTCTGGGATTGGAAGAACCAACAACCTTTTGTTTATTGGCCCAATGCTCTTGTCCACCATGACATGCCTGTAGCCAATTTGTCAAGATTTGCTATCTTTGTATGGATGTCAAGGCCTGCAGTATGTACACAAAACACACACACACACACACACACAACTAAGAGATCTGTTAGGCCAGGGTCCAGTTCCCTGTGAAAAGTACTACCCTCAGGCCACATGTCTGTCTATTTTGTTAGTTTAGTTGTCTTTCTATTTTGTTAGGCTAGGTGTCTGTCCATTTTGTTAGGCTAAATGTCTGTCCATTTTGTTAGACTAGGTGTCTTTCTATTTTGTTAGGCTCGGTGTCTTTCTATTTTATTAGACTAGGTGTCTTTCTATTTTGTTAGGCTAGGTGTCTTTCTATTTTGTTAGAATAGGTGTTGGTCTATTTTGTTAGAATAGGTGTTGGTCTATTTTGTCAGGCTAGGTGTCTTTCTATTTTGTTAGGCTAGGTGTCTGTTTATTTTGTTAGGCTAGGTGTTTGTCTAATTTGCTAGGCAACAATAGCGGTCTGCCTATTTTGTTAGGCTACGTGCCTTTATATTTTGGTAGGCTAGGTATCTGTCCATTTGGTTAGGTTAGGTGTCTTTCTATTTTGCCAGACTTGGGGTTTGTCTATTTTGTTAAGACTTGGGGTTTGTCAATCTTGTTAGACTAGGTGTCTGTCCATTTTGTTAGGCTAGGTGTCTGTCCATTTTGATAGGCTAGGTGTCTGTCCATTTTGATAGGCTAGGTGTCTGTCCATTTTGATAGGCTAGGTGTCTGTCCATTTTGTTAGGCTAGGTAGATAGATGCAACATATCACATGTCAGGGCTCCTCTCTCCCAAAACTATGTGAAAGGAGTGCTGGGACAAAAAGCATTGTGACATCAGTTCTGAAACACCATTAGCTTTCACAGGGATACAAAATTGATACCATGTCTCAGCCTTAATGTTTTCAGAAGTACTAGGAGTCGGTGCTTACTATTGATTTTGTGCAATTGGCATTGCTTAATGTTTCATGAGTTTATAGCACAGTTGCTCCTTTTAGAGCTTGACAATAGCTCAGATGACATTCTATATATGGGATGTAGTGCAAAAAGCTCTGGTCAATAGCAGTGTACTACATAGGGAATAGGGTGCCGTTTGGGATTCAGAAGGATATATGTCCAGCACTGCACCTTAGCAGCAGTAACATATCAATGGATACCTTATTAATGGATACCTTATTATTGGATACCTTATCATTGGACACCTTATCAATGGATAATTTATCAATGGATACCTTATTATTGGATACCTTTTTATTGGATACCTTATTGTTCTCTGAAGAGAAGTAAATGCAGGGATGGGTATCTAGTTATTAAACATATTCTGTCTGTCAGGGATCAAGGACGAATGTAGACGTAAACAGATCCCTGACAGACAGAATAAAGGATGAATGTAGATGTAAAATTTGTGGAAAAGCAACATTTGTCTTCCATTCAAAACATCATCGTTTATAGTTGAAAGTGACATGAAGGCATTAAATACAGACATTAAATTACTATCACGTGTACATACAATAATTTTCACAATTTGTCCGAAGACATAACAACATGAAACCAAGCAAAGTGTCCTACAAGCTGTGTTCAGAATGATATACAATGAACACATTGAAATAGTTTTACTGTACTGTGTACTTGAACTAGGCTGACAACTTCATTCTAGAATCAAACCCCATGGATTCGCAAGTTGTCCAATATTGCCCTCGTAAGGAATCTCCTAATCGTTCCCCAAGACAGCTTGGGCACCCACAAAACTGAGGTTGTCAGGTTGGGAGTGTTTGCCCTTACATTCACTGACCAATGTGACTTCCTGGTTGGAAAAGAAAATCTAGACAGCTTGTTTACAAATTGTTTGTGGATCTGTCATCTATGGACAATACTGTATGTGTTTCTAAAGTGGTGCTGTGTGTTAGTACCGTATTCACATGGTCCACTTCTTTCTGTTTGTTTCTAGACTGCCTGGTCTGGTGGTGGCAACCTCAAGTCTGTCTACAGAGGGAAGGTTTTCTTTATTTTTGGGTCACTGTATTCCACCAGTGTAAATTCTCTGTTCAGGACCAAGAAGCTTTGTGGTCCCTCCTGTTATTGGTTAATTCTTTCCATGTAATTATCTTTTTGTTTCTCATGCCTCCCTCTCTCCCAGTGTTATCTAAACTGTTTACAATGCAAAGGGTATACAACTCCTCTGATAGATGTGCAGCAGCTGTTATCTCAGCGGACGTCCAAGCACATCTCCATGACTAATCACTTTAGTTTATCGAGACAAAACCAACTCCTCCTCACTAATTAGCCACACAATGAATTACGCTCTAGTGGCCACATCCCCTAACGGCACCTTATTCCCTCCGTAGCTCACTACTTTTGACCAGCAGGTCCCATAGGGAATAGGGCTGACTGGGTTAGACTGGGTTTATTACAGGGCTAACTGGGTTAGACTGGGTTTACAGGGCTGACTGGGTTAGACTGGGTTTATTACAAGGCTGACTGGGTTAGACTGAGTTTATTACAAGGCTGACTGGGTTAGACTGGGTTTATTACAGGGCTGACTGGGTTAGACTGGGTTAATTACAGGGCTGACTGGGTTAGACTGGGTTTACAGGGCTGACTGGGTTAGACTGGGTTTACAGGGCTGACTGGGTTAGACCGGGTTTACAGGGCTGACTGGGTTAGACCGGGTTTACAGGGCTGACTGGGTTAGACCGGGTTTACAG
>JACXGJ010018323.1:0-10292 GCA_016801105.1 Esox niger
CTCACAGTCAGTTCTGTTGCACCGGGAGGGATTAGCATACTGGGGGGGGGGGGGGCTGGTCCGGCCGACAGGTGGTCCACTTTACCCTGATACCTGACTAATGTCCCGGCCATGAAGGTGGACTGACGGGCACCTTCCCATGGTAGATGTCCTGTATAAATCGACACATATAACAAGGTGATTACAATAACTTGACAAAAAGGTTTTTTACAGCTGTTATCCTGTTATGGATAACAGCTCATTTTAACAGTATTACTGAGTAATGTATACGTAAAACTTGGTTCTGCTCTGACTATTGTATGTTTATCATCGGTTCTGATTAGAGGCCACAAGAGTATTTCCTGCATTACTTGTTATGAAAGATTATTAAACTGTTCATTGTCAGTGCTTATATTAATGGTCAGTTAAACAGTTAAAACTGTTCCAATGCATATCAAAGTGATTCCCCTCAAATTCTTCTGATTGCGCCTTCTGCTGAAAGCATATCATTTCATCTTTCAATAATTGCCTGTGTTTTTTGTCTGGGCGGATTTTGTTTTGTCAAAGAAATTTGAGAGCTTGCAGGCAAATTTCTCAATCTGTTTTTCTTTTTTCTCTTCTTTTTTCTCTCTCAGTCTGTAACTTGTGTCTCCCATATCATTGGCGTGAGTTCAAGGATCATCATTAGGCCAAAAGGTAACAGGTTGGCACTTCCGTAATGCTCACAAGTTGGCGCTCGTCAACCACAATAAAGGTGGAGCTAGGGTTGGAAAGGGGGGGAAGGAAAGTGGGTATTCCTGTCCTTTTTTGGCACTGTCCTGCTGCCACGACACCACAGGGTCTGGGGCCACGCTGTCCTGGCAGCAGCTGTCCAGGATGCAATCACCGTGAACCACCGAGACACCCAGGCAGTCCGTTATAGACTCTTACCTCACAGAGGCTTGGTTCTGGAAATATCAGTGCTGTTTATGCATTCGCTTAAGGCCCGACGGCGGAGCTCCAATGAGCTATATCGAGTATCTCCAAAAGGCCTTTGCAGTCAAAAAGCAATTCTAGAGATGACTGTGCAGGCCGACATCTTATTTTTCAAGGCTCCGCCCAGAAGTTCTTTAGGTTGACCTCAATTTCATTTTCTTTTCACTGTCTGGAGCAAATCCCAAAAATCTCCCCCCAATAATGGAAACAGTCCAGGGAAGGGAATCTGTGGCCTGGCGTTTCTCGATGAAAGTAATTGTGTCAGACTCAGAACAGGAGCACTTTTCTAAACGATCTTTCAAAATGTAACCCCTTGCTACAACCATGGAAGGCAATTTCAAAGACCTAGAGAAAGCCCATTCAGTCAAATTGCACGTAAAACAGAGAGATTTGGAACGTCAAAGGGATTTGTTCCAAGAAAACCAGAGAAAAGCAGTATGCCTGGAGGTGATCCGTCGAGATCCTGCTGACTTCGCTCCTACACTCCCGATCCTACAGCTCCCCTAGCTAATCAGTGTCGGTATCATTACCATATGCCCTTTTCTGATGGGCACCATTCTGCAACGCTCTGGAAGGTGTTTGTGTATAAGTTCCTGTGTATTATAACGACAATAGTATTATTGATAATTAGGACTGATGTGTCAATCCAGATTGACTGTGACATTTGATATTTTTTCTGCTGTTGCAAGTCTGTTAACATCAGGGGGAATGAACAGCCGTACACACTCAGAAAACAAATGAGCCAAGTACAGAGACTCAGTTTCTTTGTCTTTTTGTTTTATAGACGGTTCTTGTTTTCTTTTCTTTGCTATTATTAATGCTCCAACAGTACACTAGTCAACAGGGCTTTAATAAAAAGAAATGTGCATGGCGTTTAACTCTGGCAAAGTCCAACCAAACAGGAACTATTTTCTACAAACAGAACACTATTGCTATACAAGAAACTACTGGCCTTACGTAAACGCTGGCCAGGACGTGGTAGCACGTACATTGTACACTTACATAGGAGGTGTGATCTATTCCAGGGGGTTTGAAACGGTGTGTTAGGAAACCTGTGAACAGGTCATTCCAGAGACGTCTCTCTGGGTCATTGGCTGTTCTGTAATCTTTCAATGGCTGCTTCTGTTGACAGGGAGGTAGTGTTTCTCTGCTCATTGGCCTTCTTAAATTGAGCTCCAGGAATGCCCAGCCCTGCCTAGCCCTGCCCAGTTTTCAGGGCAGAGAATCAAGCAATGGACTATAGCAGGTTTGGTCTGCCACACTCACCAGCCTTACTTGAATAATCCGTGGACTTTTTCCGTTGCCCCCGGAAGTTCACTCTTTGGTGATCAAAATGACTTTGTCATCTGAGATGTTATCGTGGGGTAGAAGCTCCCCAAGGCATTTAAATTATTCAGTTGAACAAACACCTGAGTGCTCAGTCTTGTGAAAGAGAGGTGGGAGCTCTTTTCTGAAGTCAATCACCGCCCTCCAAGGTCAATGTGGTTTTGACTGCACCAGTCCACCACCCGAACATTGACTGTCAGTGCTGTGATTGGCCAGAGTTGTGTGATCTACGAGTAGTTTGACACATGCATTGTTGGATGTAAAATCATCGGTGCTACAGTGAAAAGGGAAGGGATTAGAGCACACAACCTTGCGGCACTCCAATGCCAATGGAGAACAAGTCTGAAATATGCAAACATCTCTTTATTGTGTCCTTTTAGTTAGGAAGTCAGCGAGTCAGTGATAGATGGCAATGGAATTGTTCTGCTGGAAGATTCTGTTTTGTAGTGGTTCTGGGAAGATGGTGTTTATCAAACTGTTAGGCTCCATGAACAGAATCCTTGCAAAAGTATGTTGCAGAGGCATTGGAGGATTGGTGGAGACCCATGTTGATGGAATCGTAAAAAGTTGGTCCAAACAGTTAGCTCCGTAGGCAAACATTAGATCTGTAGTTGTTGCAAAAGGAAAGAAACCCACCATTTTGCTGCTGACAAAACACACAAACACACGAGAAGTGTCCAAAAGACTGTGGCTGCCTGACTGGGAACTAAGACACCATGGACGGGGAAAAGGACTTGTAGCACAGTCATGGACATAAAACAGAATATAGTAACTTTAACAACATTCCTGTTAGTTCAAGACGTTCTACTGCTCCTTATGTGACAAGCCTCTTCCAATTAACTTACATGGCCCTTAGATAACAAGTTCTCACACAGGTCTGCCTGTTTCAACTGAATGGCTATTAAACTCCAAAACAGGAAGTTCCTAATAATAATGTATACATGTTAATGATATTGTCAAATTATTTACTCAAAATCGACAGGAAATCTATTGGAAATGTCAATTTGTCACAAGCGTGAGGTTAGAAAATAGCATTTTGGTTTTCATTTGGCAATGTATGTAATCTCTGGGATGTTGGTGTTTTCATGTTCTCACATTTCCACAACCACAATCAGACAGTCAACAAAGAAGCAATAGATGAGATGTCAACACCTCAGTCATGTGATCTCAGGCTGCTTCACCTGGAGGGAAATTGGATGGTACAGAAAACCTTACCCTTTGTAATTTAATATTATTATCTCTAAAGAATCTAGTTCAGTGTACCAAGGGACATTTTGAATTCTACAGCACATTCTTAATCTGTGAAACATTTCCGGACGCTGTTTTTGGCCACAAAGAGTTGTTTCTGGTGTTCAACCTCAGTGATTGAAGTGTGGGTGATCTGAATTGGGTAACATACAGTATCCGGTTCCTCTTGCAGTTTTTCATCTGGTTGGATACCCTCTGTCTTCTTCAACTGGTGGTAATACATGTAGTGTGTTATTACCACAGATTTACATTACAGAGCAGAAGTGGTTGGCCCTTTGTGTCTGGGTTCATGTGGGGCTAGTTTATGTGCAAAAGGAAAGCTGCTGAACTACACTATATGTTATGGTTTTAATATACTGTACATTTGTAATTTGTGTTTTTCATAGTCGTACATCTTTCTCTAAGTACATCCATAGACCGCCAATCACATTAGCTTTGAGAATATTGGCATATTTAAAAGGTTTTGGGTCATATGTTACTTGTAATGTGAAAAACATGATTCAGAAAATCTCTCCACTTTTTAAATAACAGTAAATGGTTGGAAGTTAATTCAAAATAAGTTAATTCAGAGTTGGAAGTTAATTCAGAGTTAATTCAAAATAATGCAGTTTTCTTATTATGACAGAACGATAGAATGCCATAGATTTTAAGTTCCTTACCAGAATGAATGACGATTCCAGTTGCTTTAGTAAATCTACCTGTAGGTTTGCCCTACAAACTGTAGACAACCAAGCATATGGATGTAGTTGTAACTGCTGATGTACAAAATGTGACTTTAGTTGTCCTCTGTAACATATGATTACACTCTGGAATAAAGCACTGAACAGGACCTGCTTTTATAAAGGCTTTCCTTGACTGGAGTGCCATGCAGTGCAATTTTGCTTTATTAAACCTTAGACTCTGAACAAAAAAGGATTAGATTGCTCTCATATGGAGGTACCGGTGCCAAGTATGACTAAGTCTGGCCCGTAAAAACAGATCATACAGCGAGGGATAGACACACAAACATAGAATATACACACTGCCTACTTGAAAAACATATCATAGTTGAATATACTAGGTCTCATGATAGATCACTGAGATCTCACTAGGTCTCACTAACAGTATTAACATGTGAATGCGTTTCACTAGGTCCCACTAACAGTATTAATATGTGAATGCGTTTCACTAGGTCTCACTAACAGTATTAATATGTGAATGCGTTTCACTAGGTCTCACTAACAGTATTAATATGTGAATGCGTTTCACTAGGTCTCACTAACAGTATTAATATGTGAATGCGTTTCACTAGGCCTCACTAACAGTATTAATATGTGAATGCGTTTCACTAGGTCTCACTAACAGTATTAATATGTAAATGCGTTTCATTTGGTCATTATATCACATTGTTTTCAGCTTGTGCTTCATTAAATGTTGGAAGGGTTCTGTAGGCCTTTGTGGAAAGTTGTACTTATTTTTTTTCAAATGACTCAATAAAAAATAAATGTTTGACACTGATTCTGTCTTTAGCTGATTCTGTCATACTCTTATTCTCTCACAGTGTTGTATAAGTTGCGTGCCGGTACTGTGTCTTTTACCCACAAACTCATCTGTGTCATTGCCTTTCCTTCTCTTGCCTGCAGCCTGTAGTCCCGGGAGGTTCGGGGGCTGATCTTTACCTGCTGTCAGTAAAAATCTACAGTCTGCATGAGAACAAGCTTCTAGCTGCAAAAAGCTTTTCAGGTCCCCCAACACACCCGACCCTTCTGGCTGAGCTGACTCAACACAGACACAGCGGCTCACTCAAGACTGAGCACCATTTCCTCCCACTGAAAAAATCTATAATGTACATGTCTTTGTAACTGGCTGTGCACTCACCAAACTCATTCATGTGTCTTTGTAGTACACCAGTGCTCCAGACATAACAGAGAAAGTCACAGAATATTTGCTTTGTCTGTATAAATGAGGTTAACTATGGATTCTCTCTCATACTGGCAGCCTGGTCAGCAAATACTAGCATTGTTTAAAAGACCCAGTAGAAGCTCTAACTAAATGCAGCAAGGTAGAGTGGTGCTTTAATTAGCATTTAGTGAGTTTCAAGCATGCAATGAGAAGGAAATTCTGTGAAGTGCTTACTCAGAACTTAGTCACGAAGTAAATACCTTGATGCTGTGCGTTTCTTCTAGCCATCAAACGAGACATGAATTACCATTTGGATTAGACAACAAATTTGTGTTACTTTTTAGGTAGCAATTATATGAGCTGTAATATAGTACAATAATGGTCGCTGTACAACTAGATTATTTTTTGCCTCTTATTTGTTTAGTTCATTTGGTAAGAATTTCATTACCAGATGCCAAATTGAAAGGTCTGGAGGACCTTTGCTCAATGGGCTTTGTAGCCTATAAGAAAACTGCCAGAAATAAGCACCTCAAAAGCAATTGGTTCAATCAGCAAATTTAAACAACAGGTCCTCTACACTCCTTCATATGTCTTTGCTGTTTGTATACCCCTGTAAGGCTGTTTGATTTACTTCTTAACAACTTGTACATTTTAGAAGATGCTTTTAAGTTGTGTCATAAGCGTGCAAACTTCACGCGGTAACAGTAATAAATAATAAATACAGTAAATTTGTCTAAGAAAGCTTATCTCCTAATTAATGGATTGATGGACTGTTATTAACTTTCACCGCAACTGAAGGAACTATTTGTTTTACTTCAGTTGCTAAGAGTCAGATAGCCTGACCGAAAAGTTTATTATATTGATTGCCATAAAAGCTCAGCAAGATACTGTTTCTTGTCAACAAAGGCATGTGGTTTGAATTTGTTCCTCACTATCAACAAAAGTGGTTAAAGAGTATTTTTTATCAGGTGGTGCCAGTTATTAAACAGGATTGTATTTTTTTTTTACATTCTGCCCAATGGATAGCACTCCATTAATGCTACAATGAGTGTTGGTAGCTTTAATGGAGTGCTATCCCCAGACCCCTAATCCCAGAGATGCACTGTTGGATTGGGGTCTAGGGACAGCTCATTCAAGTCAAGTAAATTGATCTGCGGTTCGTTGGACCGGGCAATGTTCTTCCACTCCAGTGTTGGTGATTGTGTGAGCACTGGAGATGGTTTTGTTGTGTTAAATTGATTGGAGTGGAATCATTCTGAACACGACTGCTTGTTTGTGGCCTGCCTGTTGGATTGCACGATTCTTGACATTCTCCTTCCTCACCATCTACAACACGTCCCTCTAGGGGACTTAGTTACAATACAAAATTCACTACAAAATGTTTGCCAGCTATATACATTTGTCTGGTCAAAAACATTTTCTACCATTTACTATGGCATATACCATGTACTTACATCATATATTGCTATCATTACTTTAGTATTGCAAACCTTCAGATTACAGAGGCTCAGCATGGTTTAAAAATAGCAGTCCTTTTGCTGGTCTCCATGAATAACACAGGATGTTATTAGATCGATCTGAAAATATGAAAGTCTGGATACTGCCCAAGCTGGCTGTCAATCACAGTTGTTACCAAGGAGACCCTCCCGAGCATGGGTGGAGTCAGGGTATAGTGCCCCACCCAGAAGCAGGGCCCATAAGGAGGCCAGATGAGAGCCCTCAGGTTGAACAAGGCATAGCACGTGATCCTCTAGAGCTCTCACCACAAATGCTAAGGGGACTGAGACAGACAAAGCACAGTAATCTCTGTGTCTCAAACTGAGCATCCCTAAAGAGACCGCTCTGTGGAAGAGGTCCATGTTAGCAGCATAACATCTGTTATATCTAGGATTTGTTGTGTTCTGGAGGAGAAGCTCTGGGGATCACCAGTGATCCTATCCCCAGTGTGACAACAGAGTAAAAATAATAAACTTGTTTGTGGTAATAATATTTTTGTTGTTTTTATATGCCTCATTACTCTAGTTATTTGATGAAATGCCTTACCTCCTACACTCTGGTTTGTCCTTAATCCTCTCCCCGTTGTTGTCACCAATGAAATATTGAAAATGTTTTTAGTTACTCATGATCTAAATAAAAGATGCACAAAATGTGATTTACTTACATGGATCATATTTCTTCTGTAATTAAATTTTTTCTTATAAATAATTATGACATACTTTACAATTTCATTCCAATTTACTTGCTACTGTATATACCAAATTTAACATATAGACTGTCTGGTGGTATTTCACTGCCAATCTTACCATGAAATTACTATATCAGGCAATTGTATTTTATTGTATTGTATTTTGTAGTTGTATTACATGGATGTATGTCATATTTTCAAAGCTAATGTGATTGGCCGTCAATGGACGTACTGAGTAAACAAACGGAAGAGACAGATGTATGACTATGAAAAACACAAAGTACAAATGTACAGTACGTATATTAAAATCATAACATATAATGTAGTTCAGCAGCTTTCCTGGTGCAATACTAGCCCCACAGTTTGGAGGCCAAGCAAACTAATATAGCCCTTGGTATTAATACTACAGATGCACAGTTTTTGGAAGAAATTTGAAACATGGAGGCCAACATTGGTAATGAGGTTGAAAATGAAACCCACATTCAAACTAAATGCTTGGACTATTCAACTTTTTTGGCAAAATTTGGAAAGTATTGGTTCATTTGCTGATCACTTATAACTTGGGCTTTAGTTAAATAGTGGGCGGAGATGAAAGCTTGACTGGAGCAAAAGGAGTCATTCTCCTGTCACCGAACCTACCATGGTTGCACCCGTAGCTCCTTGTAGCACAGAGGTTTATGAAGATTCAGTAACAGGTACTTCACTACTTGTTACAGAATCCCCAGTCTGGTGTGCATTTATGGGCAGAGAAACAAGTGCAATTGAAAACAGCCTTGCTGAAATTACCCACTGAGACCTAACATCACCAGCCAGGCCGCACAAACTTTCACATGAAGTAAGCAAGGCTTACTTCTACAAATAATTTTCAAAAGGATGAATCAAACACAGTCTACACCTAAAACAAGCCGTAAATCCAAATCCATTGCCCTACCCTACTCCCTTGCTTGGTATGCCCTCCATGGCCACATGTTGCTGACAAAGTTCAGAAGATGACACCCACAGAATGCCGAGACGATCAATAAACCCATCAACTTCGGGACACACTTGTGGCTCAGTGCAATTGGGAGGTCAAGGACAGAGCGGAAGGAGGGGTTTTCCCAGAGAAGAAAATGATCTGGAAACATTTTTATTGTGACTACAGTATGTCTCAATCATACTGTAACCCTAGCATTCACATTAGGATGCAATTAGGGATGGCCAATGAAAGTTGCAATGTGGATCAACTGTGCTGTTGAATTGAACGTGTAGATCAGCTGTTGATCATCTGGAGGCCCAGTTGCTTTGCAATTGCCCAATTGTGTATACTGGTGTATCAAACACTCCAGACGTGGTTGTTGTGGCGGGAGGCCAGCCCTTGTCTAGTGCCCGGCCCGGCCTAGTTGTTCTGGTATTTGGGTTTCTCTGCCATGCACTGATTTGCTCAATAGTCTTCGGTAGTGTGGCGGTATAAGAAGTGTTTATGTACCCACTGTACATAAACTGTGTTTCTAGTGTAATGGGATTTGTGGATTCAAATAAATCATCTAAAATGTGTGTGTGCTTGCGGGTTGTCAGTGCTTGTGGAGCTGTGGTGGGGGTTAAATGGACTTGGAGGTTGATGGTAACAGAGTGAGCAGGGAGAGGAACCTTCCCTCATTCAGCCAGCAATGAGAATCCCAGATAAGCTATTGACTCCAGAGCCCAATCCTCTGAATTGGATAAGTATGGGCTGCCTTGAGGGTATAAACATGCGGTCTGCCACGAGAAATGTTTCACAACCAAAGCGAGGTTTATATGTTGGTGAGGGCTTATGTTTCAAAGACAAAAGAAGAGCAGATGAATAAGGGGGAGATAGATAATTAGGGAGAGAGGAGAAAAGGTGAGAAGTAAGAAGTAAGAAAAGGTTGCTATGACTATTATTTTACTGTTATTTTACAATGTGTTTGCAAGCTGAAGAACTTCAACAGAACCTTCCTTGCTCCATAACATCTCCCAACACATTCCTGTGTTTACAACCTAGGCCGGATCTTAAGACATATTTCTCTTGGCCAAAGATGAAGGGCAGACTGAAATAGAATTCTGTGCTGTCTCTCTCAGTAGAAAACAATAAAACGCCATTCCTTCAGACTTCAGAGATTGGACAACTGGACAGCTCACTGCAAGACACAACCATCAGAGTTGAAACAGCACTGTTTGATCATTCTATACAGTATTCCTTTATTCCACTAGTCCTGCCTTTCTGCAAGAATGACAGACATCCTTGCCACGTAAAAGCATCTGAGAGTTATAAACCAAAACTCAGTCTGAGAAAAATAGTGCACATACCTCTGATCTTTGAAGAAATCTCATGGGGAGATGTGTTTTTCATCTTTTTCTATTCTGATAGGTCTCTGAAAAAAACAAGAGATTTTGATAGTTTTCAAAGGATCCAGAGAAAATCTATATGGGCGGAACCTTTCATCAATATGGCATATGGGGCTGCTGTCATCATATGAAGAGAAAAAAGAAGCACGAATCAGAGGTTGCAGTTTTTCAGCTTCTTCCCAGAGAGAGGAAAGTTTGTGAAGAGCAGAGCAGGGGGTGTCTGCCTTGTAAGAAGAGGGCATGTGTAAATGTTGAGGACACCAAGGGAACTTCGGAGGTCCTGCTCCTTACTACATCCCCTGAACCAGGTCTATGACCATCTGCTCCATACTACATCCCCTGAACCAGGTCCATG
>JACXGJ010018324.1:0-10331 GCA_016801105.1 Esox niger
TATTAATGCTTTTATTTCCAATAAAGGGTAAAAAAGTGAGGGGGTCTAAATACACAACCTGGTCTCAGGGGACTATGTAGACAATTTTATGTAATTTCTTGGCAGCCAAATTCCTGTTTATTAAGGATATTCCAAAATCACTGGGATTACAGTTTTTCACAAAGGCTAACACACTAAAATTGGTTCTATGAACAATATACACAAAACTATTTAGCTAAATTCCACCACGTTGACCATTTCCCCTAACCCATAAGCAATATTAGCCTGTTTTCACTTTAAACTGTATTCCATTCACACATTTTTGATAAACTCTCTTTGTAAATCACAATAGTCAGCAGGTTAACTATGAGTCTTGTTACTTTCCTGTGGTGGTCGAGTCTTGATCCAGATTCATCATAACGCTTGATGGTTGCATTTGTTCTTGTCAACTGACATTTATGTTAACCTTTATATTACTTTATATTCATTACCTTAGATAAAAAAACTGTTGTTTCCCTTTGCATATTTGAGCTGTTTGTCATAATCAGGACTACTACAGTACAGAAAATGATCTTTTAGGTTCTAAGGGTGATTATGACATGTCAACTATTTCAGTCTATAGTTATGAAACAAAATTTGAAAAACAAAATCCCCTAAATTAAAGCAGTGTCTTCATATCAATTTTGTCAGGGTATTGTGTTGGCTCAACTAAGGGCACTTAAGGCATACACACAAATGCATAGACTGTGTTCAATAACCTCTAAGTCAAACTTCATAATTCATAATAATCATCAGTCCTGGCTGAAGTTAGTGTACCAATCCCAATTTAAATCCTAAGCCTCACAAACTAGTATTTGGCTGATGTAAGAAATCTGGATAGGTTAAAGGTAAGTGTTACCATATAACTGACCAATCACATCCTCAAACCCCATTACCACCTTGTATTATCACTATGCAAACAGCTGTGAAAGAATTACATTCCAAACACAGGCCTTGAGTTCACTGCAATACACCTGGTATAAAAATCTAGCCCCACCGTGTTTCCATCTGGAGTCTACATTTCCTCTATATTTCATTTGACCAAAGGAAAAAAATGTAAATCTTGAAATGCATCATATTTTATTAAAATATGTACAAAGTCAATACAAGAAGCTAGTAAACGTTGTCGATTTCTCTCTTCATTTCCTAAAACGAGTGAATGGGAAATAAATTAGAATAAAAATGCATTACGTATCGATATTTCAAACGATTCAATTTTATCAATAATGAATTTCCTGAAGTCGTGTAAAAGAGGGTGAGATTGTAAGCTAAACAAAGTACCTGTACGAGCTCTGTCTTGTCAAAGTTACCGCGGTGTCTGTAGATGCACTGACACAACAGAGCATAGAGCTTCTCCAGCTGATACACCTCCAAACCCTCGGTCTTAGACACAGCGTTTTTCAGCAATTCCTGTACAAGTCAAACACAAATCAAAGGTATTAATGGATACTGTAAATGCTTTCCTGATTTGCCATAACCTCATTTTGTGGAGACCATTATGGTTTTCTTGACCATATTTCCAGTTCCACAACTTTCTGTTTGTAGAGCTGGTATGTACAGACAACCTTCTATGAGACTAGTCAGAAGATTACCGCAAGTTTGTCTTTGTCTACGACCAGCTGAGGGGTCTTCTTGCTTAGGTTCTCCAGTGCCTGGTCCATGTTGATCAGCTGCTGCTCTACTAGGGTCCTGGTAGCACGGGTCACGCGTCCCATACGCCTCTCTGTTGGAGGGAAACACATCAGGTCATCAGGAGTGTGTGAGGAGGAACTGATAATAATGGTAGGCTAGCGCTAACACAGTAGCATATTTGTCAACATGCAAATTTCGTTTTGGCCCTGGAACATTGGAGCTCAGATGGACATGCTTTACTCTACCAGAGCTTACAGACGTCACTTTGAAGTGTTCACACTATGGCACAGAACACACAGTTCCAAGCAACTGTACTCTTCATTTAAACAGACTTCTATGACGCCGTGAATCATTGTAAATGCCTTTATATACTCATCTCCATTACAACTGACGGAACTCACTCTTAAGTCATTTAAACGAGCATGGATGTGGATGTATCCTTTTAACCGATATGTTGTGATGAGTTGAAATTGTGACATCTTGTTGAAGGGCTGTCGTTGGCTGGATCACATTCCACTTAGGGTGGTCTCCATTGACCGCCACCACTGAATGGCCTTGACCCATGTTCGGACTTTTATGTGGCCTGGCTGGCATTAGCTTCTTGTGGGGTCTGGATATTGCTGTTGCCAGTCTCTTGGGGTGAGGGTGGTGGTGGGCAGCTCCGTGTTGTATCATCCACATCCTAAAAAGGCTTAGTGGTTCCCCCCACAGGTAATTTCCCTTCACCTTTATCCTCCTCCCCCTCCCTGGCTTTTTGGGACCTACAAGTTGAATGGAAAAAAGTGAAGGGAAATTTTTATGATGCTGGAGCTCCATTTGCTTTTGCATCGTGTTCTAGCCGGTTTCTACTCAGAGCTAGAGCGAGAAAAGTGTTCAAATAAAGAGGAGAGGGTCATTTAACAAGATGGCGAGGGAAAAACACAGACAGGCATTTCTATATGCATGAAGTTCCTCTTCCGCTTTTCTGCCCTTGTTGCTTCCTGTCTGTCTGTTTTGGTCTTCTGACAAGTTCAACTTTCTTTTCCAGCTCCTCTTTTCACTCCAGCCCCTCCTACTTACTGTTCTTGTCAGGATTTACTCTCTATTCTTTGAAACATCTGGCATTAACAAAATCTCCTGAATGCATTCTCATGTTGGCTGAGCCATTATTTTCACTGGTTCTTCCTATACTCCGTGACAAATAAACAACCTATAAATAAGCAGTTATGTTGGTGATGCTTACGTGCAGGCTGTGGGATGTTGGCAGGGAATGGGGTGCTGGCATCTTTGCTGGTAATGTCGCCCAGCTTCTTGGGATCGGGGAATCCTTCCTCTCTGGCCAAGGTCTGGTAGTAGGAGGGGGCAAACTTTGCAGACATGCAACCTTTTAGTAGACATGAACAAGTTATTAGCTTTGTCAACGAATAATCGCAGGTAAAATGTCTGCATTGTGAACAGCACCATCTACCTCTCTTGTCGCGCGAGTGTCTAATCTGCTCGCAGATCCTGTTAAAGTCCTCGTCCAGTTCATCATGGATGATGGCATGTACTGTGTCCTTCAGGGCACAGGCACGGTGACGAATCTGACGATCTGGAAACCCAAAGAAATACATTGGTACATTTCTGCCATTTATGCTCAGCCAGAGCACATGTGCTGTTTGTTAAGACAGCTGGGTGAGAACCACACAATCCACTAGTAGCAAGTGCACATAACGGTCATTGGCAAGAGAGCCCGGGCTGGCATAACATTTCCTTTAAGGAATACCGGTATTTGACTAACAGCATTATGTATGAAGTGATGGAGACGTTAGTGAGTATACCAGCGGGGTCGCTGTCTGGGTTGTACTCTAGAGCATTCTTCCAGATCAGGTCCATGTCATAGACAAACTCCCTGGCGGTCACATACTTGTGGAGGTCAATCTTGGACAGGATGGTGGAGAGGTCCATGGGATGCTTGATCACCGTGATGTAGTCTGGAACCTGGACAGAGAGGAACACAAGTCATTGATAAGATGGTGGACAGAACACCACTCCAACAGGTTGTTTTTGGAGGAGAGAGCAGATGAAGTTGAGAAGCGCCTCTTCAATTTAACCAAGCTCTGGGGAATCTTGGGTACGTTTTAAGCAGAGTCAACCAACATTCAACTTCCATTAGAGTAAAACCAATCATGACTGACACACTGGCCTACAACGCATCTGTCCTTCCTCTTTACGTTTGGGCATTTTCTCTCTACCTCCTCAATGTCCACGGGCTTGGTGAAGGCTTTGAAGCGCCTGTCCCGAGAGACGCGTTCTGTGACGCTGCGCAGGAACAGCCTCAGCTCCCGGAGTGTGTCCTCCTCCTGCTCTTCCAGACGGAGGAGCTCCTTCTCAGTAATCTGCCTGGGGGGAGAAGGTGGGGCAAGGGGCAACACCTCCATGGCATGCATCACTGAGGAAAGGGAGGAGGTAAAGGAGGAAGGTTGCAATTGTCATTGGACGTGAATGGCGACTACAAACAAAGAAATATTGAAAAGCACAGATTTATTCTACTTACGGGATTGCTTTTTACAGACCGGTGCCTCAGCAGCCTGGTTGAGGATGAGATCTTCAAAAAACTCTCTTCTCTCCTGCTGAGTGGGTATTTGGATAAAGTGCACCTCTTTGTACTCCACCCTGAACAGAGTCTGGATCTGACAGGGACACATCGTAGAAAAGCTTCTTCAGTGGCCATTTAGGGAAGTGTGATAGATACACGATGGATTGAGCCAGTCCACTTTCTCTCTACTGTACTTTGTGTGACCCACCTCATCGGCCAGGTCACGGTGAGCCACGTCACTGGTGGCCAGCAGGAGGACCGGGGAGAAGGAGGGGATGTCCTGCAGCAGACTTAGGAAGGTGGCCTTGAGGGTGGTCCCCACAGTGTCCCACCACTGATGGATGTGGGGGACGTACAGGATGCTGGGGGACGTCCGCTTGGCCTCGCAGAACACCTTGGGCAGGCAGGACAACAGGGGATGACGGGTCAATGACAGCAAAGTAGGGATTCACACTATCAGCACGACACCACCACTGTGTCACATGTGGCTTATTGAAGTGAACGTCTCGGTAACAAAGTCCACTCCGAGGATAGAACTCCCTACACCACAAATGGGGGAAGAATGTTGGTTGACGCGTCAACACTTCGGGAGACGCCGTCGGATCGAGGAGGTACCTGAGCGCAGGCCTCCTCGGGGGAGGTGGAGCTGACTCCAAACAACACAGCCAGATCCAGGGTATGAACGCTGAAGCTCTCCAGGGCGTGGAGCACGGCGGGGGCCAGGTGGGAGCTCTGACCCGCACCGGGACGCCCCGCCAGCAGCAGCCTGGGCCGGTGTGTGGTGGGGTGGCTCGTGGCGCTCCTGGGACAGAGTGCAAATGCAGACTTGGGGGTGCACTTGTGAAGAGAAGTGACGGGTAACGGTGAAAACGGCAAACTGGATACATGTCTTACCTGTCAAACGAGAGGAAGCTCTGTTTGTTGATGGAATTGCCGGATGAGGGCCCCTCATCTCCACTGTACAAGAGGACATCATCCAGAATGCTGTCCATCACATCTGATCACAGGGGAAAAAAATATCAAGAAATGTCTTCAACTGAAATGAACTAAGAGTCAACACGGTGATTGATCTTAGCTGACCCAACACAATGATTCTGGGCCCAAACAGAACTCAGGACTCACCTACGTCCCTCTTCCTCTTGAGGCCCTGTTCAGAGTGAGGGAAGAGTTTCTGTATTGTGTCCAGGACCGCGGTGAGGGCGGAGCCTAGAAGAGGCTTGACTACTGTGGTCAGGGGCTTGGCGGGGGATGACACGGACCTCTGGGAGGCGGGCACCACTTTCCTCATGGCGGCTAGAAAGTCCCGGCTGCTAATGTTGACAGAGCCCACGTCCAGCAGGAGCTTCTGGGACGTGCTGTAGATCTGTGGGTAGCGGCGGCGCAGCGCGCACAGGGCCGCCTCGGCACACACCGCCTTGACGTCAGCGCCACAGTAACCTTAAGGGGGAGGGGGAGGTGGTTGTGGTTAATATACTCTGTGTGTAGTACTGACTGAGGAACGCTATTAAATCCACAGATTAATTGTGGTGTCTGCATATAATGGGGCAGCATTAGTACAGTAGCAAATGTTCTTATTATGCAGTTATTTACAACTGTGACCTGCCAAACACTACAGTTAAATAGGATGTACTTAACACTACAGAGCTGTGCACTTGTTCCACCAAGCTATTTTAAATTGAAAGCTTAACAGTAATTCCATCTGGATAAGAGTGTCAGCTAAAGGGCTAAATGACTAACCTGTTTATTTGATTTACATTAATCACTTACCGACACATTTATCAGCCAACTCTTCTAAGAAAGGATCGGACGGTGCAGGACTCCATTGTCTGGTGTGGATCTTGAGGATGTCTTTCCGGGTCTGAAGTCAGAGACAGAAATTTAAGGCAAGAACACAAAATGGAGAATAAGTAAATATTGGTCTCCCATTTACATATAACCGCCGGCTGTCCGCACATAAACGGAAGAAGCAGATGATCATTTAGTAAGTAAGGATCCCCCCGCTACAGTTAAATGGCTGTACCTCACGATCTGGGAGGCCGAAGAGGAACTCCCTGTCGAAGCGTCCAGGCCGCCTGAGAGCCGGGTCGATGGAGTCCAGTCGGTTGGTGGCGCCGATCACCACCACCTCCCCACGGCTGTCCAGGCCGTCCATCAGAGCCAGCAGGGTGGACACGATGGAGCTGAAGGTACCACGACGGAGGGGGGAACCAGACAACGTTTAATATGCTGTACATGGTTTAGTCTGTAAGCAGTGGAGTGAAAAATGCCCTGGGCTGAAACGTCCCACCTGTGTATTTGGTCTTGGCGGCTGGAGCGAACCGGGGCTAACCCGTCGATTTCGTCAAAGAAAATAATGGCGGGCCGCATCTGGTAGGCCTGTGGGTAATTAGTGTGGAAATGGGACACGTGCAAAGATTTCCATTACAAAGCTTCAACGTCACATTTTACTCAACAATTTGCTGTCCTATTTTCACAATACTGACCCTACAGTTGTACCTTCACCATTTCAATTGGCTGAGTTACAACACATGACCAATAGTGACAAGAGCTGTTAATTCAATGATAACCTCCCCTCTCCAGTGTGTAGTGTGTGGACACATACTCTACCTGGTCAAAGAGCAGCCGGAGCTGGCGTTCAGACTCGCCCACCCACTTGCTGAGGCAGTCGGCGCCTTTCCTCATGAAGAACGCTACCTTTTTGTCCCCTTGGCTGCACTCGTTGGCCAGTGCTCGGGCTACCAGGGTCTTTCCTGTCCCTGGGGGACCGTAGAAAAGGCAGCCCCTGAAAGACCACAGGCAGGGTGTTGGAAAGGATCCTTACAAAGGACTTGAGTGGTCTAAGAGCCAATTGGGGGAATGGGGCTGTGGGATGGGGCTTAAGTCCTTTGACAAAATGCAGTGTGGGTGCTCACTCAGGTAAGTTCCTCAAGTTCCAATGTCATTCTGGTAAGCTATCCGAAGGCAATACAAATCAATATTATCAAAATCCAGTCAACAGCTAGTTACCCAAAAAGGATTTTAGCTTTTCATCCTAAAAAACAAGTGCTCACCTTGGAGGCTGGATCTTGAACTTCTCAAATACCTCTGGATAGAGTAGAGGGAAGACTACCATCTCCTTCAGGGCTGAAATGTGGCTTGTCAAACCACCAATGCTTTCAAAGGACACCTTGAAGAGAAGAGGTTTGAATAATTAGAAAGAGGCAGATATATGTCAGAGACCTCAGCATGTAGGTAAACCAACTTGAAGACAAAAAAGCTTTAAATAGATTCTTGACATTTATGTTTGTAGTACTGGAACTTACAGACTGGTCGATCGCCATCGGGTCGACATCTGCAAGGCTGGCACTGATCTTCATTCTGTCCCTATGGATTCCCAAAATGTCATCTTTGCGCAAATTCACAGGCAGACACCTGACAGGGATCCCACGTTGATAGAGGGATAGAGGGTTTTGTTTAGATTTCTCTGAGCAGAAGCTCAACACCACACCTGATTCCACTGGTGTGAAGTATTCAACTAGAATTTTTGATTTAAAATCATATTATATTACAATAAATAATAAGGGTTCCTTGTGTCAGTCTCAAAAAGGGCGACTCGTAAGCCAAATCATTTTCACTCCAAAGGTCTGGGACCCAATGAAGATACCACCATGATGGAACCCTTGTATATTATTACATCATAGAAACATTTAAAAAGTGAAGATTCACTGGGGTGCTAACTTAGGAAACTTGGATAGCTAGCACTATGTACAATTTACCAGCTAATCATGTCAAAAAAACAATGCAATACAAAATAATGAATTGCTTTATCCTGTCTGATGTATTTTTCATTCTATTGTATTTTTCTATTTCTTTTTCTTTCTGAAGCACATTTAATCGTTTTTTTTGTATTAATTGTGCTATATAAATAAACTTGCTTGTTTGCTTGCAGTAAAAATTTCCAGGAAATTTTTTTCTGGGAACTATCTGTAACATTACATCATTATAAGGAAATGTTAATTAAATTGATTGCTCAGGACCTGTTTTTGGCTTCATGCTCTGTGTTGTCCTCATCAGAATTGTCTTCCTCAGAGGAGCTGGCTCCAAGAGTGTGCCAGCCATACTTTCTCCTGAAGGACAAACCAAACCATAAAGAAACAGAGAAAAAACTTCACCACTTCAGTGTGCTCCTCTCTCCTGAGTCTGTCAGTCCCCGAGAACAAATGAGAGCAAAATTGTTTAAACATGCCAAAGACTCACCTGTCTATGGACCCAATCCTGGTATTTAAAATGGTGAGAAAAAAGGAAACTATTAAACATCACAGTAAAAATGTATCTGTATTCACAATACCCTACAAAAATTCCATAGAGAACACTGACAGTGAATTTCCGGTTATTGATATGGCATTTTTGCATCCTGCAAATGTAGGTCATGTATGATTTTGAACAACAAAATGGAACCAGTGTATAATATACCTATTGGTTTAGACTACTGGTAAAGCACCAGTGTCATTACTGTGAAGAACTGTACTATGTGGAGAACCAGTGCAGACCTGCCACTCCTTCGGCTGATGGTGTAGGTGCTCCTGGGCACTGAGGCAGTGATGCGGTAGCTCCCTCTAGTGGAAGATGTCTGATGCTTGAAAAACATTTCTGGCTGCTTCCCCGATTCTACAGATCAGTTGGTGAGAGATGTGACATCACTACGATTTGTTCAGTGTCGAGCATTTCGGAGTGGTAGTGCTCATCCTAGAATCAGTTTGTCCATTTAGATCATTATATTGTTTGTCAAGAAGCTCAACTAGCCAAAAGATTAGCAATCATTTTCAACTCTACAACCTTGACTAATTGGTTTTGAGATTGCAATAGATTGCCTGCTAGCTACTATATCATAATGAATAACATGAACATGAGACCTATTTCTCCATTAGCCCTGCTCCTCTCACACATTGTCATCGCATGGAATCCAGGGCCCTCTGAAAAGATATATGCCCGGGCCTTCTCATTCATAGACAACATAGGCATTGTTATAATCAGTGGGCTATGGACCCCACGAATCATATCCACCTTTCCCTGCGTCAGCTACGGGCCTGCTTTCATTCATTCATTAAAAATGTTCTGACAAAATGTTGATGAATAATAAGTAAGCAGAGTTTAAGGGATTAACATGTATAAAGGACAGACCATCCAAGGGGGCCTGGTAGCGAACCACAGCTTCTTTCTGTCGGGGCTCATAACGCTTGTTATAGTCTTCATCATTGTCATCATCCTCCTCTCCGCTATCTTCAGAGTACTCTGGAGATGGGTGTTGGACTAAACGTTCATTAACTCATTTTTGACATTGATATGTTACAGTCAACATTGGACTTTGGAATTAACTCCAGCTGAAAAAGACCTTCAATGTCTTGCCCGGAGGCTGATTTTACAGTTTCGGGATCAGTATTCTTCTGTCGCTGGGCTTTAGAAGAAATCCTCTGCAAACAAAAACAGATGTCATACATACAGTAAAGTATGGTAAAACCATTTCATTTTGTGCAGTGGCCTGTAAGACACACTGATCCATATGACTATTTCAGGCAATTCTGCTGGGTATAAAATGTTCAGTAATGTTTCCCTGACCGCTATAATTTACTTTTCTGAGGAGGTAGTAGTCAGCACCCAGGCAACAGAAAGGTACACCGTGCTAAAGTAGTTTAAGATTATGACAGTTCTTTTCACCTAGTGATGGAAGTTCGCCCATCTTCAGACAATGTATGTCTTTACAGACAATGGAAATGCCGGGACAATGCTGGTTGAAAACCATCTCCGGGGAAGAGTTCAAGCGAGTATTTGAAAAGCTGCAGTGAGCCTTTACAGACATACAACTCGGGCCTATGTCATACACTAAGCGGTTCCAAGGTGCCACATGTCTTAAATGTGTATTGGATGTTAAATTGCAAGGGGAACCTGTTAACCTGATAGGTCCGTTGCAAAAACAGTCAATTTCCGCCTATAATGATGTACCCAAATCTAAATGCTTGTAGCTCATCACCTGAATACAGTAGAAACATATTTTTGGTTCCATTTGAAAGGAGATACTCTGTAGTTTGTAATTATCCTGAATTAATGCTTGAAAGTATAACACAATAGATGTAGCAGAAGATAAAAC
>JACXGJ010018325.1:0-10332 GCA_016801105.1 Esox niger
GTGAAGGAGGCAGTAACTATTAGGAATAGCATTAGTCCAGTGAAGGAGGCAGTAACTATTAGGAATAGCATTAGTCCAGTGAAGGAGGCAGTAACTATTAGGAATAGCATTAGTCCAGTGAAGGAGGCAGCAACTATTAGGAATAACATCAGTCCAGTGAAGGAGGCAGTAACTATTAGGAATATCATTAGTCCAGTGAAGGGGGTTGTGGGAAGAATGGGCCCTGTGTGTGCAGAGCGTGGTAGAGTAGGAATGCTGCTTCGTCCACAGTGAGGGCCTCACTGACCATATCATCCCATTGATCAAGAGCTGAGGTTTTTACGCTGAATTCTCTTATGCATACAAGCCCAGGTCGCAGCCTGATTTTGTAGCATGGTAATCACAAATCACATAGAAAAAGATGGAATAGAAGGGATACCGAGTCCTGTGCTACTCATTCTAATTGTAGGACAGCTTTTGAAAAACTGCTGCTATGGTTCGTGTCAATTTAAATGTTCTTGAGAATCAAATTACTTTCCGAATGTAATACTTTCAATTTAAATGGATACCAACTCAATGGGGAACACTTTTGGTAAGATGTTTAACTCATTTGGTAATTTTACTAGTAATTCTTAATTTACATGTTATATACCTTAGACGGTTTGTATAAAATTACAGGATATTATGTTAGTTGAATCAAATAGCCCCAAGCAAGATAAAACTAAAACAGGCTCAGTCTTCATATGTTGACATTGCAATGATTAGCAGTAACATGCTAAACAGACTAGTGTTTCTAATGTACACAATGTTGTGCTGCTTTTCCCTCCTGGCACAGAGTGTGTTTAAGCAATGTTTCCTGTGCTCCTTGAGGTCTGCTAGTTAATACAAAGCGTCAGTCTTTTCGTTTCATAAGAGAACAAGCACCTCAATGCAGTCTTTTGTGTGCCAGGCATGCACACTCAAGGAGAGGAGGGCCTCAAAAAGCACTCCTCTCCTCTCCTCTCCTTGAGTGAGAGGAGGGGAGGGAGATCTCTCAGAGCCAAGGGAGATGTGCCGGTTATGTCACATCTCCCATGGCTCTGGTACATTTGGCAATGGATTGAGAAAAGGTTCAATTCCATTGTGGCTTTCGATCCCCTGCTTTTGGTTCCTTTGGGGTTATGCCTTATCTTCCACAGAGGAGCAGATATTTTTCAACAGAGGCTGATTTACACACAACAGAAACAGAAACACGATTTTGAATTGTGAGTGAACAGTGGGATCCAAACTTCCAATAAGATCTACTGACACAGATATTAAAGCTCCACCAGTCTGTCTCACAGATATCAGTAGCCTTCCATTCCCTTGTAAAGAAACATGTAAAGACCATTTGAAGGTGGTCTGCAGATGGGGTAATTCAAAGATTAGGGAGACCCAAAAGCCTCAAAGATGCACCAAGATGTGTTTTCTTTGGCTTTTCAACAAACGTATCTATATTTGATCAGTACATGTTGATCCATTTAAACAAATGCCATTAGGATAATACAGCCATGAGTACTTGACCTTGTGTTGACAGGCACAAGCGTCAGAGACACCAAATGCTGTGTAGAATTAAGACAAAACGTTGACACCTCAATTGAGGGCACTGATAACTCCAACAGACCCGACGGCTGGATGTTCTCCAACCACCTCATCATTTTATCATTTCAAATACAACGTGCGTTGCTACATAGCCAAAGCAACACAACCTCTGTCAAACGTCTAAATCCCTACGGACTGCACCGTAGCTTACCTGCGAGGGTTTTTTCCCAAAGCAATGCTCATGGCCAATAGAAACATATCCAAACATTAATTTATTTACCAAACGCGACCTTCTCGTTTTATATGAGCGTTGGTACCTTTACTTATTTAAAGAGCGCAGTTAGAGCAGTGGTCAGCAGTGAACGAAAATATCCCGTTCCTGTAATGGACTCGGGTGTTTTCTGTACCAGAAATAGTCGCAAAAACACGAACGTATGTGGAAAGAACAATGAATAATCCAAGGACATAACTGATAGTTGAACTCAAAATACACATGAAATAAAAAGTAGACAACGTTGGAAAAGGTAGAAAACTGATGGTGAATTGCGGTTAAACGACACGGTGTAGAAGTGTAAATACAGGGACATTTACCCACGGAGTTGTGCTGGAATATCAGTAATCCCAAGCAATTAATGAAATACTGGAGTGCAACATACCAAGTGTCGATTGGTAATTCCAACATTCTAACTTGGTTGTTTCACTCTTAGTTGTTCAGTCTATATTGTTTCAAGGTACTTTCTTTAAAGTTTCCTTGGTATTTCAGCATAAACAAACAAATTATTCATGATTTATTATCATGCTCTGACACAGTTTTACCGTCTTTCCTAGCGGTCAGCTTTTCATTTCCACAGCAACAGGCTTACTATTGATTAGTAGCAATCATGTTGTTTCCCAGTGGTTTGCTCTTTGTTTCAGTGTGGTTTCATGATTCCTTTGCAGGATGAAAATAACTAGGTACTTTCCAGAAGACAATGTGCTACTAATTTTCTAATCAGTCGCACTTGTTTTGGTGTGTCCATTTTATGTGATTGTAAAGGCAGGGGTGTGCTAACTTTTCCCTGTAAGGAAATTGCATTTCTGTTTATTTTAATTGCATACATTGTTTCAGAGTAAACATTTTATGCGTGATTTTTTATAATGGGTTACCTGGAATGAATTTGTTTGGAATTTAGCTCAATATCCTAGTCTGAATAGGAAAATAAGACAACTTTCCAGGGGTTGTCAACTGTATGTATATGTATATATATTTCTTTGGCCATTTACTATTTTTTTCACAAAATGATATATCAGTAAAGGCCAATTTAAGTTATACATTTCCAAAGCTATATTTTACTTACAAGGGAAATGAAGACAAAATGCAGTATCAAACCTTGTTCATACAGATTGCTTAAAGAAAATGCTAAGTAATCTCATTAACATCCTTATGGAAATGGAATCACTTTAATTAGACCATCTTAGTAGCTGTCTATAATCCTTCTCGTTGTTGTTTATGTGTTTCACAATACTCGAGAGAGAGAGAGAGCGAGCGAGGGAGAGAGCCAGAGAAGGATTAGGGAACATGTTCAAGGCAGACATCTGTGTAAAATACAGTAGAGGCAAGCTGTGGACTGACAGAGAGAAAGATGGAACCGTGGTTTATTGAACTTGTGTAACAATTACAGACTGTAATGTCATGGCCCATCCACACGCAGCTGCCATAATAAACAGAGGGATGAGATTTTTAATCCGTGACCACCGCACCTCAGGTCATCGGACAGAGTCAAAGTTGACATCCCAAATGGCACTCTAGTCCCTACATAATGTACTAAATTTCACTAGAAGCGTTTGAAAAACCACATTTGACCGTATTGATGTCGTGTTGGATTATGACAGCATTTAATCACAGGGTCCACAGGGTATATTCTGCCTTGTCCAAAGAACGTATTAGGAAAGTTTTCTGATCTATTTTGGAAGCCAGCAGACACCCATCATTGTAAATACCTGGCAAAGGACAAGTTCAGCACACACTAAAACAACTTTCAATATCACCCAAAATGTGGTTTTGGATGGTGAGATATGTGTTAGAACAACAGAGCACCACGGCTGTTTATTAGAAGAAGTATCCATGTCAGTTTATCACTAGTAACCTTACATTCCCTCTGCTATTTTTGGACCGGTCAGATCGGAAACCTCCTCTATAATCCCCAACGGTCGTGTTACCATGGCAATGGATTTGTTAATATCCCCGGATTAAAAATAGTCCTCTCAAAAGTCCCCCTGTACAACTTTATAACGCATCCCAAACGTTGCTCTACTTCCTTCAGGGCCTAAAAGGCTCTGGGTTGGCCTGAGGTCGATCTATAAAATACTGTGTATTCAGCGGTGTGGGGAGGGAGATGGCGGGCCCCTAGGGATGGAATGAACCAGCGGGACCCTCTATAGGACCACTCTGTCTAGCCCTGCCTCTGGGACTTTCTGCAGAGAAGCAACGTTTTCATACCTTCACCCACGCCAGGCTATTTCTACCACACAAGGCACCTCTATTTCCAGAAGCACATAAGGCCTGCAGTCTTGTGGTCTTGTCGGCTTCTGGCTGGAAGCACGGCTGAAATGTCCCTTCGCTCTAGAAGAGAACAAAAGTCTCAGTGATTCCTCATAGAAATCGCATTTACTGTAGCTTCATGTTTTGCAGAGATTTATTTTGCGACATCTTCCAGCCTAAAAACACAGGCACAGATTTACTACACTTATACTTTTCCATTGCTCACAGAATGCGCGAGTCTGCATGCAGGCTGCGCAAGTCGAACAGTTTCCAAGGTTTTATTACATTTATTTCTGACGCCCAGGTAGTTTCCATTAGATTGAAGTGACGTCATTTAGAACAAACCAAGTCTTGTACATGCCGGCACCTCACCCTGCCTCAGTACAGAACCGCGGAGATAGACTGCTGCCTTGTGGGCCAGTCAGGTTCTGGCACAGCACGTTGACACCAGACAGGGTCGCAGTGTTGAGCACCATTCAACACGTTGGTCCTCAGACACCCGCCCTCCGGTATAAAGACCTTCAGTCAGCCCAGCGGAACCCGGCCGCGGGATTTGTGGATCTGAGGGCCAATCTGAGGCCATCCCCTGTCATTATCCACCTATCCTACAGTAACCCTCACAGGCAGAGACCGGCACGAGGACAGGTGTGCCGTTCCTTCTGCCGCCACGAAGGCCTACACGCCCAGACGGAACGGGGCGCCCCGGCGGGCGGACGGGACAGCCGGTCCCTTGGCTGCATCCAAAACGGCACTCGGTCCATGATGCAGTACACCGGTTCTAATGGGCTCGAACGTAGCCCTCAGTGGGGAATGAGGAGGCGTTTGGGAGGCCATGGGAACACTGGTGCTCCATGCGTCTCCTCATTCCCTCCCTGAAACGGTGTCTCCCCTGAAGCCAGACAAACATCTGTGTGGCAGCAGACTGAGGCCCGTTCCAAATGACACCATACTCCCCACGTAGTGCGCACTTCTCATGACCAGGACCCGTGGGGCCTGCGGACAAGTGGTGCAGTGAATGGGGAATCGTGTGCCGTTGGGGAGGCAGCCAGGAGGGAGCAGGTGGAGGAGCGCGACCTATCATTAATGGTCGATGACAGACGACAGAGCTCCACTTGATTTGTCTGGAAGCGTTTCTTCCGTGGATCCTCACGTGAACCTGCTGTATGTCCTCACAAACCGGCCAGCTCAACTATAGGACCTCCAAGACCACCTTCTAGGGTGTTGTCGTACAGCCCTTCACCCTTCCCTCTCTCTTTTCTGTTTCTTTCTCCCCCTCCTTCTCCTTGTCTCCTTCTCACTCTCCCTCTCTCCTCTCACAGTCCCCCCCCCCGGTTGCTCTTCCTTCCTCCCCTTCCCAGTCACCTCTCCAGTGTCATCTCTGCTGATTTGTGTCGGCATAATGTTTCTCCCCGAACGGGGCCCGAGTCAGGGTGGAGACGTGGCTCCTTAGCCCACCACAGGGAGGGACCCAGGGGGAGAGACGTGTGTGGTAGGCCCCAGATGTCACCCTGTTCCAAACACACTGCATTGTGTTTAATCTGGGGGATAGGGTGTGATTTGGGAGGCGTGCGGTGCTTGTGGATGTTGGAGAGACGTTGGGGTGGATTTAGCTGCTCGCATCCAGCAGAGGAAGACCATGAGTGGGGTCAAGTGAACCAGGGGCTATAAATAGAAGAAAAAATGCAGAATAGTTCCTGTCACGTTCGTTTCTCTCCATGACTCTGGCATGTTCCTGTGGACCCTGTGAACTGGAGACAGAGTTCTTTATGAAAAAGGCTTTTGAAATGACTCTTTAAGGTTAAAGTTCTGGGAAGCATTGATTGGACTCATTATCGTACTGAAATGTATTTGCTCAATTTATTTGCTTTATCAAATCTCAGATCAGCTAAATGATCTGTGAAAGCAATACATTTTCCTGTCACCAAAAGCATTTCTCTCTAAAAATATTTCCTTGAAAGTCCCACAAACACCAAGACGAAAATGAATGCTAATTTTAGATATAAATGAATAGGTTAACTTGAGTGATTCCATTTTTTTACACAGCATTCTTTAGTCTGGGTTGAGAGAACTAAAGCAACCTTATCATTTCCCAAATTAGGGCAAGCTGAGCTTTGTGGTTGAACCAACAATTACTGCATGTCTGCTGGTGATGTAATACAAACACAAACGACTCAGGAGTTATTAGGGAAAATAAAGTCTTCTGTGTTAACCAGGAGTAGAAGATATAAGGTCTTCCATGTTAACCAGGAGTAGAGGACATAAGGTCTTCCATGTTAACCAGGAGTAGAGGACATAAAGTATTCCATGTTAACTAGGAGTAGAGGACATAAGGTATTTCATGTTAACTAGGAGTAGAGGACATAAGGTCTTCCATTTTAACCAGGAGTAGAGGACATAAGAAGGTCTTCTATGTTAACCAGGTGTGGAGGACATAAGGTCTTCCATGTTAACTAAGAGTAGAGGACATAAGGTCTTCCATGTTAACCAGGAGTAGAAGACATAAGGTGTTCCATGTTAACCAGGAGTAGAGGACATAAGGTCTTCCATTTTAACCAGGAGTAGAAGACATAAGAAGGTCTTCTATGTTAACCAGGTGTGGAGGACATAATATCTTCCACATTAACCAGGAGTAGAGGACACAATAAGATCTTCCATGTTAAACATTCTGTGAATGAATAGAAAATGGGAAACCTACAACAGTTGTCCTGCTGTACAGGTCACTGTGTAACAGAACCGTTAAGTCAGTTCACATGATTTCTCTTGACAGGCATCCAGCAGTTGTTGATTAGCCACTCAGACATCTAACTATTCAACCAGCATGTGTTAGTGGTGAAAGTGAACACAGCCCCGGGGGTCTTGACCAGTTACCATCCGGCCACAGTCATTTTTATGTTTCTAATACACAGGAGAGAAACGATAATGAGTTGAGGATTGCTCTTTCGCCACACACTGGACTAGTTGAAATGTTTGTGAGGGTGGGAGTTAACGGCAAGATTCCTTTTGTGTTTAACTAACGCACCCTAAAGAAACAGTGCACGTTCAAGCCCTTTTCTTTGCAAACTAATTTCCAGCTGAGGCATCTTGAGTTAGTAGCTGATATACCAGTATTGGGCAAAGACTAACAGAGGTTTTGTTTTAGTTTCTTTTAGGGAGTGACCTCCGGACCTCCCAGGGATATCGTAACCACTCATTTGTGTTAGCAGGAATTTTACTACAAAATGCCTAGTCAACTGTACGCTAATATTTAACATGAGTCAAGGGTGTATGTTTCTCACTTCTGCTTCTTTGGAACAACCACTTGTACAAAATGCATAACATTTGTGCATCACTGAATCCCTCTACTGGACCGGGGTGATAAGAGAATCTCAGAGAGAGAGAGAGAGAGAGAGAGAGAGAGAGAGAGAGAGGGGGAGAGAGAGAGAGAGAGAGAGAGAGAGGTGATACTTTACAATGAAGCCTTGTACTTTTCTCCCAAACGAACACACAGAGGTGAATTACACAGGTGCAGTCCCATGTCCTCCTGTAGTCAGTTGTGGTAAAAACCAAGCGAACACAAATGTTTCCGGGCCAGCATGAATGAAAGTACAACGGAAACATTCCCAACGCTGCACCAGGGGAACTGTCCAGGAGAGCAAAAACAAAGAGCAGTCTATATCAGTGTGAATCTGAACATTTATTGACAGCACCTGCCAACAGGCTTGTGTCCTTCATTGGAGCCATCTGAAAATCTCAGTCACAATGTGACGGATTGATTCTGTGACAGGGAACTCAGCCCCTTTGATTCCACTACGGTTCTTCTGGAGAAGTATCAGGTGAACGTTGGCTTTCTCACCCGGAGGAGGGAGACAGTGTTTACTCTGTATAAATACATGTGAGCCTGCAGCAGCAGAAGAGAGGCTTCATACAGACATGTGTGCCTGCTTGTAGTCAGGGGGCTTTTTCAACTGACACCCACAGTGCCCCTCTCTCAGGTGTCACCCTCAGCAGACCCTCCAATGACCTCCCAGACACTGGGCTTCTTCTCCGCTCGCATGCTGCATCAAACACCCTAACCCCTAACATCGGCTGGCTGCAGTTTATGACCTGGCCCCAGATCAGTTTTCGCTGTGGGTCAGAAAGCAATCCTTAAAGTCCAGATGAAAAATAAAACTGATCCGGAACCGGGAAGTGTAAGTGATTACAGCGGCACCGTGCTGTCCGCGTTTTTTAATTACATTTTGTGCAGTGAAGATGCAGTTCCTTAAGTGGGTTGTACTGACTATGTTACGGTGTAAATATCCCTGAGAAACTAGTCTGTTCCACTGTGGGTTTTGCCTTGCTAATCTAACAGTGGGGAGAATGCTGGATATTGCGCACTGTCTTTGTGACACTGGCAGCGTAGCCAGTGGATCCCTTTATTGACCTAGAACAAAGCTTTGTTTTATTTGTTCTAACGTCTAGAGTTGTTGCACTGCAAGAAAGACGTTCTATCTGCTCACTGTAGGGTGGTAATGTCAGGACTGTTCAGTCCTGTAGAGGTCAGTGTGCGACCACACACCTAACAGAGATTTTTCTCCTATTTCTTCCTACTCAGGTTTGGATCAATGTTGTTTTTCAATAGAACATTACAGAATAACTCAAGCTTCAGAATAACTCAATACTGAACACACGGAAACTCCAGTATGACATCTCAATGATGGTGTCTCAAGATTGAACAGCATATCAATACAGAATAACGGTATCTCTATACATATCTATATTCATATACACACATATATACAAGGTAATAGGCAAGAACGTTTTGAAACATTATATTTATTTATATCAGTATAGTATAATGAGGCCATATTTGTTTTGATATACAGTACATATGGTAGCAGTCAAAAGGTATTTATTTATTTTTACTATTTTCCATTTTGTAGAATAAAAGTGAAGACATTAAAACGATATTATTAAAACAAATATAGTACAATATAACAACCATAGAAATGTTAAACCGATCCAGACATGTTTCAGATGGTACCACACTTTGCCTCAATGACAGCTCTGCATACAAAATGTATCCTCAACCGGCTTCATGAGGGGCCGTATAAGATGTGCATTTCAGAAACAATTCCTAGCCTAACCAGCGCCCTCACAAATGCACATTGCGTTGACAGATATTGCAGTGTTCATACGGTGTGTATTTCTAGCTGAACCCCACTTCCTCTACCAGGTAACAACCCTTCTGAACTGGGCTCTGTGTTCCTTTAAAACACAGCCTCTGGAATATTTACATGGTGGTGAAAACAAAAAAGTCTGATGCCAGAAATCTCCCTATGTGCTGCTACTGTGTCCGCTTAATGTTACGAGGGGGGGGGGGTAATCTTAGACTCTTTGGGTTCCTAATTATCACAGTAGCAAAATTACCCTGGTTTTCTTCTAGTCGCCACCATCTGCATGGGTCGTCCTATGATTGCTTCCTGATTTTCAATAGAGCGGAAGTGTGAGGCGTTATCTCTTCAAAGACATGTGTGACCCAGCAGCACTAATCCTTAACTAATGGCGAGTCGGAGCAACAGACCCAAACAAGACCAGGACCGCCCCAACCACCTCCATGGTTTTATCCACATTACTCTTCCTTGGCCAATTTAAAACACTGGGTCAGATGAGGAGGAATGGAAGAGTCCTGGAGGGAGGTTTGGGGCGGTGGTGGGGGGTCTTTAAAAAACACATATCTTTGGAAAAGAATAACACATTAAATGTTACTGAAAACACATAATGGTCTTGATTAAAATAATGACATTAATTCACACACACCAGTGAAATTTGGACCCCTAGGTCTTTAAACGATAAGAGCAGTCCGATAATATTTGTAGATTTTTCTACAATAATACCAGTCTGGTGGTAGATGTAGGTTTTATACAGTAAGACCAGTCTGGTAGTAGATGTAGGTTTTATACAGTAAGACCAGTCTGGTGGTAGATGTAGGTTTGATACAGTAAGACCAGTCTGGTAGTAGATGTAGGTTTTATACAGTAAGACCAGTCTGGTAGTAGATGTAGGTTTTATACAGTAAGACCATTCTGGTAGTAGATGTAGGTTTTATACAGTAAGACCAATCTGGTAGTAGTTGTAGGTTTTATACAGTAAGACCAGTCTGGTAGTAGTTGTAGGTTTGATTCAGTAAGACCAGTCTGGTGTTAGTTGAAGGTTTGATACAGTAGGACCAGTCTGGTAGTAGTTGTAGGTTTTATACAGTAAGACCAGTCTGGTAGTAGATGTAGGTTTGATACAGTAAGACCAGTCTGGTA
>JACXGJ010018326.1:0-10332 GCA_016801105.1 Esox niger
TGTGTGTGTGTGTGTGTGTGCGTGTGTGTGTGTGTGTGTGTGTGTGCGTGCGTGCGTGAGTGTGGAATGGCTATTTAAGGGTTAGTCCGAAAAGGGGACAATGTGGGCAGTCACGGTAGCCATTGAGGAAACGTTTGCAGTCATATTTAACAATGTTATGGCTCGGGGAGAGAAGCTTTCAGAGTCCTGTCAGTCCTACATTAGACCTGAAACATTAGTACTTTTTGCTGCCTGCCAGGAGGGAGTATAGAGACGTGTTCATAATATTGGTGGCTTGAGTCTTAGAAAAGAAATTGTGGCTTTTGTCTGACACCATGAGATGTAAAGGTCCTGGACACAAAGAAGCTCAGCCGCGGTGAAGAACTTTGCCATTCACATCACCTTCTGGAGCTTCTCGTGGTCACAAAACAGGCAAGACCATTCAAAGTGTTGTAGGTATTGTAATGGTCAGATCCATGGCCATGCAGTGTCATGGTTTTGACTTCAACTCCCACGGTTTGATTAGACGGAGAATCTTTAAAACACACAAGAGTTTTCAGTGCGATATGAGTATATCAATGCAAGAAGGGAGATTCTTCTGCTACAGAGCCTGTCTGCGGTGAGGTCACATTTTAGGGGGCTCAGTTGTTGTAGCTCTGGATAAGAGCGTCTGACAACTACAATGTCAACTGAATGTACAACCCCGTTTCCAAAGATGTGTGACGCTGCATGCAATGCAAATAAATACAGAATGCAATGATGTGCAAATCATGAATCCCTATATTGAATTGAAAATAGTACAAAGACAACATATTTAATGTTGAATCAGAGAAAGGTTATTGTTTTGGGAAAAATGTATACCCATTTTGAATTTGATGCCAGCAACATGTTTCAAACAAGTTGGGACAGGGGCATGTTTATTATTGTGTTGAATCTTTTCTCTTTTAACAAAACTCTGTACGTGTTTGGGAACTGAGGAGGCCAATTGCTGTAGTTTTGAAAGTGAAATTTTTTCCCATTCTTGAGGATTTCAGCTGCTCAATAGTTTGGGCTCTGATTTACCGTATTTTTCGTTTCCAAATGCGCCAAATGTTTTTAATGGGTGACAGGTCTGGACTGCAGGCAGATAGGCCAGTTTAGCACACATATTCTTTTACTATGGAACCAGGCTGTTGTAATACATGCATAATGTGGTTTAGCATTGTTTTGCTGAAAAAAGTAAGGACTTCCTTGAAATAGATGTTGTCTGGATGGAAACACAAAACCTGTATATATTGTTCAGCATTAATGGTATCACCCATTCCATCTGCACTAATGCACCCCTCTACCATCACATATGATGGCTTCGGAAATGTGCACAGGTAACAAGCCGGATGGTCCCTTTCTTTTTTGCCTTGAGGACACGTCATCCATGATTCACAAACATTATTTCACATTTTGATTCATCAGACCACAGGACAGTTTTCCACTTGCCTCGGTCCATATTAAATGAGTTTAGGCCCAGAGAACACGGCGGTGTATCTAGGTATTGTTTATATATGGTTTCTTTTTTGTATCGTAGATTTTTGATTAGCATTTACTATGTTCACAGACAACGGTTTTTGGAAGTGTTCCTGAGCCCATTCAGGGATTTCCACTACAGAGTTGTGTCTGTTTTTAAAGCAGAGCCACCTGATGGCCTGAAGATCACGACAATGCAGTATTTGGGTGGCCGTGATCCATTCCGTTTTCGGCCTTGTCCATTCCATACAGAGACTTCTCTGGATTCTCTGGATCTTTTAATGATATTATGTACTGTAGGTTATGAGATCCCCAAAGTCAAGTTATTGAACTGTAATTCTTAAATTGTTGCACTTTTCGCCTGCAATGTCGTTCACAGGTTGGTGAATCCCTCCCAATCTTTCTTCTGACAGACCAATCCTCTCTGGGATGCTCTTTTTATACCCAATCATGCTACTGACCTGCTGCCAATTAACCGAATTAGTCGTGAGATGTTCCACCAGGTTATTTTTTTTATTACACACTATTTCCAGTCTTTTGTTGCCCCTGTACCAGCTTTTTTGAGATGTGTTGCTGTAATCAAATTCAAAGCGGGCATGTGTTTTTCTAGGAACAATAACGTTTTTCTGTTTCATCATGTTGTCTTTGTAATATTTTCTATTAAATATATGTTTCAAATGACTTGCGCATCTTTGCATTTGGTTTTTATTTCCATTTTACAGAGCGATCCCACTTTTATGAAAAAGTTGTAAATTCATTTTTACAATATCAACCCATCCACTTACCATGAATCTAAGATAACATTTTGGGAGAATAAACCACGTGGAATAAACGCTTAGGACAAGCAGTAAGTTAAAACTTAAATGATTCAGCCCCTGTCCAAATTATTCAGTGTAACTTTGTGGGCATATTTATTTGTAGCTATTTTGTTTACAATGTTTTTGGAGTATTTTTAGAATGTTTTGTAAAATATACCCTCCCTATTTTTGTTTCTGTTTCGGGGAGAGTGGTTTCTTGGCTAGCATTCATTGTTGGTTCTACATTCTTCATAAAGGAATTATAATGTAGTTATTCTGAATACATCCTGTTAGTTGGTTTGATTGTATATATCCTGGAGTGTCTCCACTGGCTTAGAACTCAATGCTGCCTTTCTGTTTGTTTCTGTGTGTGTATGTCGTCAATGCGGCTCTGTGGCATTTGACACAGACACACATAAAATACTTCTCTCTGTCTCTGTGTCTCTCTCCCTCTCTCCCTCTCTGGGCTGGGCAAGCTGGCCTAGTTTAGTGGTTGCGGCAGTAGGCCTCATTAAGGAGCCTCTCTCTTTGTTCTCTTTTCCTCTCTGGATATCTGCTGCCAACAATGCCGGCAACACACACACACACACACACACACACACACAAATACCCAGCAACACACACACAAACAAACAGAAAAAATACACATGCACACACACACACACACACACGCAGATGCAAAAACAAACACAAGGGCATACATAGTTTCACCCTCGGCTTGACTGGTGGCACACTGAGCTCAAGGGCACAGACAGAGAGTGAGAGGGAGAGAAACAGACGGAGACACAGAGACTGACAGAGAGACAGACAGACAGAGAGAGAAACAGATAGGGATTGACAGATAAAGAGACAGAGACAGTCAGAGAGACAGACAGAGAGGCAGAGACTGTCAGACAGACAGAAACTGACAGAGAGACACGGAGACAAATAGGTAAAGAGACAGAGACTAAGATAAGAGATGCAGAGAGATACAGACAATGACTAACAGATAGAGATACAGAGACAGGCAAACATATATATATATATATATATATATATATGTATATATATATATAACATATATAGAGAGATGCAGAGACAGGCAAAGAGACATAGAGACAGAGAGTGATGGATAGAGATACCGAGACAGGCAAAGAGACAGAGAGTGATGGATAGAGATACAGAGACAACAAAATAGAGATAATCAATTATAAAGACATTTAGAATATGAATTTTGCTTAAACTATTTTACTGTCCAATCCTTTTGTATGGTGGAGATATTTGGGCCCCCCATAACAATTTAAATGGTACATCTTGGGACAAAAGCCCTACTGAAAAATGACAGATATGATGAAAACTAGTCTTGGCATCCAAAGAAATGCCTCTAACTTATCCTGTAGGGTAAAACGTGGAAGACTCAGAGAAGAGACACAACATTTCAAACTCACCTGACATATTGTGATGCAGAATATGATGATCACAAGCACTGGTGTAGCGTGTTGACACCAGGCCATGGTCCAAGATGCCCCCCCAGGAACTAAAATGATGAAGCGGTAATTATGTTTGTGAAGCCGATCCGGCTGTAGATTACCTACCAGCTGACACCTGAGTGTGATGACAGCATGTCAGCACAACATTTATATAATACAAACCCAAAATAATTTCATGGTCGAGGCCAAGCACTGGCCTGGTGTACCCACATCTGAAAGTTACGCCACAGATCACAAGGCATAGCTATGCAAACACTGCATACACTAATTATTGGCAAAATAAAACTAATTGCAATAAAATGCTACCGAATTCTAAATAGACACCTCAAGTTAGCACAACGCATTGTAAAGGCTTATGGATTTTTTGATGTACTGACTCATTGACCATAACCTGGCCATAGAGACAGGACAGCATGAAAGAAACATGTATGGTCAGAGGGAATACTTGAGTCAGGAAAAAAATGAACAGCACTTCCAACTCGACTATTCTGAATATGTAAGATATATTTATTTCCTGAAATGTATAGAAGGATTTGCCAGATCACTATATGCTGAGTAGAAAATGACAATTTATTGGGTAACAATATGGAGACTGTCTACCTCACAGCTGAATATGCCCTAGCCTGTCATTACTAGAGACCATAGCGAACACAATATCCATTTGTGATTGGTTGAGTACAGAAAAGGTGTTTACTTTTTCTGTCTAAAATTGCCATGTTAGTTGTTTTACTGTATCAGTATTGCCTTTTACCGTATCACTATTGCCTATTACCGTATCACTATTGCCTATTACCGTATCACTATTGCCTATTACCGTATCACTATTGCCTTTTACCATATCACTATTGCCTATTACTGTATCACTATTGGCGATTACCGTATCACTATTGCCTATTACCGTAACACAAATTCCTATGATTGTATCTATTTTAACTATTTTAGTTTTTTTTTTTAACGAAAAATGCCATGTCCAATAATATTCATACCCCTTGAAATTGTTTTATACCATTCAAATTGAACTTGTAATTTCCACCATGAGAGAGCATTCTAATCACAAAATTGAGAACAGCTGAACAGCAGTAGTTCTCTAGTCTGTTACTAGTCATCAACAAGTCATGGCTAAAAACAGAAATAATTGCATTATACCTTTGTGTTTCCCTCACAATGTCTTACCGTGTTTTGTCATTTATTTATGTCATTTCCAGCCAGAAGAAACCTATTGGTCAAATACAATTTCACTATAGCTCAAAATTTGGCATGGTTATGAATACCTTTGGGCTTAACTGTATGTATATAATCAATAACAACCACCAGAGATCAAGCTGAGCATCATTTATAAAAGTAGGGACATGGAGGAATATATCCATATACCGATGCCTTTTTCTAATTAATCAACACCAATAAGAGACAAAGTATATATTAGTAATCCTAGTAGTTTTAGTTTTTAATTGAAAAGGAAAATTTGCTGCTATTTTTTGACAGATGGTGTTGCTACGAAAATACTGTATTTGTTAATTAAATAAAAATGAATGGAAAGAGCTAGGCAAGAACAGAAGATGAAATGATCAAGAGAGCATAGGAATTGAGATTAGATATACCATAGATGTACAGTGTGCCAAGAATAAAAAAAAATATAGATATGAGAATCACCGGAGACCTTGGTGGCAAACTTCTAAACAACAGTTATTTTATTATTAATAACAGCAGTTATTTTATTATATACTGAGACCCCCACATCCTGGCGCACTGCTGTTTTCAGATTTTTTATTTACCTGGCCGCTACTTGTGATCATCCTTTATTCAAAAGAGAGAATTAAAACCAAAAGGGTTTTAACTCTTCAGGACCAGATTTCAGACTTCATCAGGCTATAGGGTAAACCATCTGGCTATAGGGTAGACCAGTCCTGATGAAGGCTGGTCTACCCTATAGCCTGATGAAGGCTGGTCTACCCTATAACCAGATGAAGGCTGGTCTTCCATATAGCCAGGTGAAAGCTGGTCTACCCTATAGCCTGATGAAGGCTGGTCTACCCTATAACCAGATGAAGGCTGGTCTTCCATGTAGCCAGGTGAAAGCTGGTCTACCCTATAGCCTGATGAAGTCTGGTCTACCGTATAACCAGATGAAGGCTGGTCTTCCAAATAGCCAGGTGAAAACTGGTCTACCCTATAGCCTGATGAAGGCTGGTCTACCCTATAGCCTGATGAAGGCTGGTCTACCCTATAGCCTGATGAAGGCTGGTCTGCCCTATAAAAACTTCACAGGAAACCATTCTGACTGCAGCCTGTCTCTCTAAGACTCCTCCAAAATCGGATCTATTAGAGCCTGTCTATTTGTCAAGTATTTCATGAAACAGCAAGGATTTGAGATTCAGGACATACAATCCCACCCAGTACTGACACACACAAACCCACTCAGTACTGACACACTGACCCACCCAGTACTGACACACACTGACCCACCCAGAACTGATACACAGACCCACCCAGTTCTGACATACTCTGTCCCAACCAGTACTGACATTCTGACCCACCCAGTACTGACATGTCTGATCCACCCAGTACTGACACTGACCCACCCTGCACTGACACTGACCCACCCAATACTGACATAATTGACCCACCCAGTACTGACACACACAAACCCACCCAGTACTGACACTGACCCACCCAGTACTGATGCACTGACCCACCCAGTACTGACACACAAACCCACCCAATACTGACACACCTGACCCACCCAGTCCTGACACTGACCCATTCAGTACCGGCACACTGACACATCCAGTACTGATACACAGGCCCACCCAGTTTTGACATACTCTGTGCTAACCAGTACTGAAATCCCATTATTGTTCATAGCTTTGCAAACCAGACCGAAACATGGTTGGCAACAGAGGACAGACTGTAATTACTTCAAGGCAGGAGGGATAGAAAGTGAAGAACACACCTGCCCCCTAATCACCTGCCCCCAAATTAACAATGAAGAAATCTTTGGAAACTAATACTATGTATACTTTCCTGTAAAGCCTTGTGATTGTGTGTGTGTGTGTGTGTGTGTATGTGTGTGTGCATGCATGTGCACTTGCACATTTCAGCCAGCCAGGAACAGAGGAAAGACAGCAGTGCAGAACAGGGTGTGTGTGTGATACTCTGTAGTCTATTCAGAAATAGATTGGCTCACTGAACAACACTCACTATGGGGAATAGGGTCTTTGGAGAGGAGAGGACAGTTGAGAAGAGGTGAAAAGAGGAAAGGAGATGACAAAAGAGAAGGTGAGTGATGTGGAGAAGAGTGGAAAGGAGAAGAAACAAGGACAAATAGAAGAAATGAAGGGAGGAAGCGAGGAAGGATAGAAGGGCTGCGGAGAGGGGCAAAAGAGAGATAAGGGAGGAAATGATTCATCCGTCTGATAGAGACATATTTCCCTTTGTTATCTGTCACCAACTGGGGGAAACACATGAAAACATTAAAGTGTTCTGTACATCAAATAACAACAGAACAGATGTGTTTATATAGCAGCCATGTGTTCACACAAATCTTACTAGTGTTTGAAGTAACTGCTGCTAATCACTGAGTCATTCTGGCTTCATGTAAATAAGTTGTATTTGCTTAGGTCTCCCCTTGTTGCGTGTGAGTCACAACACAGATGAACAGCCATTATTTGTTACTTCTGATCATTTTCAAATTAAGTTTGACACATAATGCAAGCGTGCACAGCACAATTTCCTCAGATATTGTAAGCAGCCAGTCCCATACGGATTGCTTAATTTGAGTTGACAGTGATTGGCTGTTATTCACAAGTCTTGTCTGTCATTGGGTGGTTATTTGTGTTAAGTGCTAATTAGACTGACGAGGCTGAGCCTGATCCATCCACACACACAAACACATGCATACACAGTCACACGCAGGCATTTAGACGTACAGTACACACACGCTGCTAGCAACAGAACAGGATTCATTAGGTATTGTTCTCTGCGACATATTGGGGAACAAAGAGCAGCCTAGTGCTGCCAACACTTAGCATCCAAGCTAATAAATCAGCCTTTCCGCGTTCACTCTAATGACTCCACCATGTAGCATTCAGGGACTCTGGTATTCAACGATCAAGCTAATCTCTCAGAATTCTCAGGTACTTAGCATACAAGCTAACACATCAACAAGAATAATTTAAGTGTTTAGCATCCAGACTAATAGATTACTCATTTAGCATCAACTCAGGTATTTAGCCAACAAGCTCATCAGTGGGGTACATAGCATTTGGGCTAATAAATAACTAATTTGCTATTCAGACTAATGAGGGAGCTATTTAGCATGCAACGCTAATGAGTCAGTCTTAGGCAGATTAGTGCTGTGCCACTGAGGAATGGCACTGTTCTCTGTTTACACTCACTCATTCTTATACACAGACTCTGAAACACACGCACACGAACACACAACGAACAAACGCACACACAAACCCAGTGTTGTAGATCAATAAGAAGCACGCGGAATATGACATCAGCGGAAAAAAGAGATAACATCCCATGCGAACAACAATCTTTATTTGTCATTAGGATGTCCGTGGAATGTCTGGAGGTTGGATTGTGGTCCTATAGATGTTCTCTGTTTGTTGAGATTGTGTGTGTGTGTGTTTGTGTCTGTATTTGTGTGTCCATTTCATACAGTATATGCCGATGCTGGTCAGGCAGTCAGTATTAGGTTAGACCAGAAGTGTAGGCTGACTGGTGGTTCCCCAGGAGGGAGCAGAGAAGCAGTGATTTAGTGCTCAGTATGCAGCTGAACTAGCGTAGAAAGACCCAGGTGAAAAATGAATGAACATCTAGAAACACTAACTATGCCAGCGAAGAACTCACACACACAGATCGCTCATTAGTGTGTGTGTTCCACACGCGCGTACATCCACACGCACACGCACCCCCGCACGTACAAAAACACAGTAGGTAATTAAAAATGTTCTGTAATTTTGATGTGTGGCTCTGTTCGGTTTAGGCTGTCATTAGAGGGTAAACAAAACCAATCTGCATCCTGCTCCCTCTCTTCTCTCCCTCTCTCCCCTCTCTTTAACTCTGACTCCGTCTTCACACTTTCTCTTTACTAGAATATAATAATACAAGACTTTGCGCATACAAAAGGTTCCTTCACAAAGTGAATGTAAGCAAACCCAACCACAAACATTTACAGGGCTGTAGCAATGTCTTGATTTAGTGGATGCTCTTTTCACCGCAGGACAATGTTTCCGACAGGCTATAACAGAGATGGGGCGGCCATGGTACAGGAAGGAATCAGTATTAGCAATAAACTCCTCTCTAGGTTGGTCGTGTCCTCAACTGCTGAAGGTTTAGCACCCATTTGGGTATGCTTCACCAACTGTAGGCTGTGCTCAACAGCTGAAAGATCACCACACATCAGTAATAGCTTGGAACAGTGGGCCTTATGAGGCGGCCAACATGTTCCCTGTCCATATTCCAGAAGTACAGAACCCTTCTGGTGCATTGTGGACTGTTGATTCATCTACTATCTCCACACATGCTCTCCTCTCTCCTTTACTCTCTCCTTGACAATAATGGCTGTATTAACCGCCCTGACCCCTGTTTGTTTAACTACATGCTGCTCTTTATTTTAGCTCACAAAGCAGCAGCCTCAGATAAGCTCAGAATGCACATCACTACGGTGAGAGAGAGAGAGAGAGAGAGAGAGATGGAGACAATATTTGCAGAACGTATTTCATGCCAATGAAGCACCTTGAATTTAATGAAGAGAGAGAGAGCTTGGCTAAGTATGAGTGGGTGACTGATAAGAATACGAGTGGAGAGAGAGAGATAGTGGGGGTATGTGTTCCGTATTGTCAGTAATAATTAAAACAGGGATGAGAGGGAGGACTGAAAGATGAGAGGTGGGTTAGAGAGGAGTGCAGCTGCAGCAGTTCCACACGCCTCCGATTCAGCTTACTCCACAACACACCAACACACACACACACACACACAAACACACACACACAGACATACACACAAACACACACACACACACACACACACACAGAGACACACACACACACACACACAGACACCTACTGTGTTTCCAACCATGAACTAACTCTTAGTTAGTGTAGACCTGAACTGTCGAGGTCAAATAACATTGATTTGGGGTCAAGTGTAAATGTAAAACGTGTCTGTTTAAAGCCAGGGCCAGTCAGAACCGACTCTGATGACCTGGGGAATACCACATGACAACCATTAAGTCCATGTTTCTATTGGTACCACTACCTATTTACCATATTTATAGATCGACCCGCTTCAATCGGTTGCATCGTTGCCATGGTCAGCGACGCCGCAGCAATATTGATGACCAAACATTACATGTGGGTTAATGCCTTTCAACAGTGGCTAAAGTTGGTTATAGATGTGTCCAGTAGAGGGTGGTGTGTATGTGGGGAGGGGTTATAGATGTGTCCAGTAGAGGGTGGTGTGTATGTGGGGAGGGGTTATAGATGTGTCCACTTGAGGGTGGTGTGTATGTGGGGAGGGGTTATAGATGTGTCCAGTAGAGGGGGGTGTGTATGTGGGGAGGGGTTATAGATGTGTCC
>JACXGJ010018327.1:0-10331 GCA_016801105.1 Esox niger
TCCAGGTCACAGCAAGAAATCATAAACAAAGGCCTGTTCACTATATTCAAATATATTTTTCATACATCAAATGTATAAGTATCCTGAAGACCTCACTGTCCTATGATAAGGATGTATTGCCAGGTCTTTCTCTCTCAGAAGATTTAGTGCCAGGTCTATCTCTCTCTGAGGATTTAGTGTCCGGTCTTTCTTTCTCTGAGGATTTATTGCCAGGTCTTTCTCTCTCTGAGGATTTAGTGCCAGGTCTTTCTATTTCTGAAGCATTGTCATAATATTGTTTTAATTGTTTGTTTCAGGGTGAATAATTCTGATGCATCTTCAATTGGCACTGATGAAGATGATTTGCTCTAAGGTACAGAAGGGAAGCTTTAAAATAAAAATGCTCTAAATAAGGAAAATGATTAATATCTTAATCGCATGTCCTGGCTAATATGGAATGAAGTGTAAAGTCAGCAAGTTAGCTGAGATAAAGGGGACATATATTGGTAATCAGTGTAGGCTGGTACTAACAGGATGAGTAAACATGTCATTATGGACTGAAGTATTCAGAGACATCAAATTACCTGTTATAATGATGACCAGAGCTGTAGAGTTGTTAGATCCTATTCCATTCTGAGCCTCACAGTAATATTCTCCACTGTCCTCAGATGTGATGTTAGTGATGCTGTAACTCTGTCCTGATGCTTTTGGTGAGGTTACAGTCTTCTTGTACCAGGTGTATTTGTCCACAGGTGGGTTGGCATCACTGCTGCAGGTCAGAGTCACTGAACTGCCCTCCAATATTTCAACAGAGGGACTGACTGATACTGAGGGGTTATTTGGGCCATCTGGAAGACATGAATATTATGAGAATTGCAAGACATAAAATAATTCGCTACAATAATGAACCTTCTATTGAAATACTCACATCTGACTATGAGTTTCTCCACGGTTGATTGAAGATACTCAAGTCCTTTTACAGCACAGGAATAGAGCCCAGCATCCTCACTGCCAACTGGGTTCAGATGGAGACTAACTTCCTGGTTGGTGAGGAGTTGTTTGTTCCTGTACCAGATGTAGGTGTGGCCAATCAGAGGACATGTGGTTGTACAGGTCAGAGTCACACTATCTCCATCTGTCACAGTGAAAGCTGTCATCTTCACCTGAAGACCTGAATTAAAGGAATATCACAAGAAAGAGTGTATACAAAAAGAAACAAACAGAACTAGAACACACAAATGTCCATTGAAAGTCCTTGGGATACTTCAAGAACTCAACTGGAGTCCATCTGTGTTTAATTTAAACAATTGAACATTGACTGTGATACACCTCCGTGTTTACGGTTTCACAGTTGAAAGAGCATGTCAGAACAAAAGCCAAGACGTTGAAGGAATTGCCAATACGGAGTGTCGTGACAGGATTGTACCCTTCCCCAAGATTTGGGGAAGGGTACAAATAATGTATCAAAAGTCCCCAAGAACCCAGTTGTCTCCATCATTCGTGGATTGAAGAATTTTGGAAACACAAGACTCTATTGCTGGCCACCAAGGCAAGCTGAGCAATCAGGTAGAAATTCCTGGTTCAGGGAGATGACCAGAAACCCAGTGGTTACTGACAGAGCTCCAGATTTCCTGTCTGGTGAAGGAAGAACCTACCAGAAGGACAACCAATCTCTGCAGGACTCCACCTGTCAGGCATGAAACCAAGATTAAACGCTGTTGCTTGAGCCAATAACATCCTTTTGATGAAATATGCAGGTGGTATCATCACGCTGTGGGGAAAACAATGACCCTAATCACAGTCAAGACAATAGAGGAGTGGCTTCAGAACATGTATATGAATGTCCTTGAATGGCTCAACCAGAGCCCAGAATGGAACCTGATCCAATACCTCTGGTGGGAAAATGGTTGTGAGGCAAACGGGAGAAACTCCCCAAATACAGGTGGATCAATGGTATGGTACAAATATACCTATATATTCATTCTAGCATTGTTTGCTGTCTTCTCCTTTACACTATATATATATGCATCTCTCTTTCTCTCTCTCGCTCTCTCTCTCTCTCTAATCCACCTATATTATATAAATAATAATTCCACAATAATATGTATTTCCAGTACCCTGTATACTCATGGCACTATTGTCAATCCAGTCCTACTAAGTTTTTGTTTGGTTTATTTTGTGTATTTATGAGTACTGTATTTTGCAGTTGGTGACTCTTGTTGAGTTTCCTTTGTTTCAGTCTTTTTATAATAAGCACATCGCGGGTGTTTATAATCCAGAGTCAAATTCCTCATATATGTACACATACCTGGCGAATAAAGCTGATTCTTATTCTGATTTTTTTTTTTTTATTAATCACACACGTTACCTTTGAAAGCCCTCATTTTTAGACAATATTCATTCTTCATAAATATACCCAATAACCCACACTTACATATGAAATAAAGAAGGTTATTATAAAGAATGTAACTGTACCTGTGACAGATAGAGAGACTCCAGGACCACCAGTATATTTGTCTCCATTAGTTATGAATCTGAACTTGTACACAGCTGCGTCACTCTCTCTCAGGTCTGTGACGGTCAGGATGTGGTTACTCGTCACATCATGGTACTTCACACGACCTGTGTAGTCTGAGTCCTCAATCAGGTTCACATGATTTTTATATGCATCTTGTTTAGTGAACCAGAAGGTAGATGTGACTGTTCCACTGGGAAATGTGTAAGAACAGGACATCTCCACTGTTGACCCCTTCAAGGCACAGATACTCTGAGTGGGGTAGATCACATCCCAGCGATACTGACCCAGAACCACTGAAACAGTCAAACAACAGAATGGCACCATAAATAAATCAATGTCTACTCGGTGACAGTAAAATAGCAATTTCTCCCCATCTTGTCGCTATGGTTGCTGAGAAAAGATAAATAACAGAAACCAACAGAATATAAATTGTACATATTAATGAGCTCATACCTGTCAGAGAGCAGAGAAAGACCACAGACACACATTCTTTAGTTGTCAAGGTCATTGTTGTCATCTCCTGCACTGTAGTCATAAAATGCATTAACAATTCATTTAGTAGCTGTGATTAAATTAGCACAAATGTGAGTTCTGTGTAAAACACATTTTAAAATAGCCTAGTCAGGCCCTGAAGACAGTAAAATGGATATTGAACTTTATATACACTGTTTAACTTCTTCTTTTCAGAAAGGGGCCCTGCATTTTGAATATAGACAGAAGACTTCCCCTTTCTGACCATTTCAACCATTATCATCTTCATCAAGGTGATTTTAATATTCCAGTGTTGTTAACTAAAACTATGTATGAACACCAATATGAAATGCAATATTTGTTTAATCTCCAGTGACAAGAAAAACTTTTATACAAAAAACAATACAGAAATTTAATACATGAAATTGAAAATATAGTATAGAATATTATGGCAGGTATGGCAATAATTAACACAACAATGTAAACTAGCAGCAATATTAGAAAGCGCAGGATGGGATGTGTGAACAATATTGCAGAAAAAGTAAATATTATAGATACAAAGGAATGGAGAGTTTGGGGTCCCCTGCTGGAGCTGCTGCCCCCGCGACCCGACAATGGATAAGTGGATGAAGATGAAGACATATGAGTGTAATATGATGATGAATGTTACATGCAAAGGAATATTCTAATGTACATTTAATGTACCTGAATGGATGTCAAAGCATCTGGAATGTTCCTGTGTGACCAATATGGGTCAAGGGAAGTGGATTGAGAAGATATAAACAAGTCATTTCACATCCTGATGATCAGGTAGAGACTGTTGGCCAGTCGGACCTTTCTATGCAGAATACTTCTATACTGGCAGTCTGGTGGATCTCATGGGTCAGAACAAACTGCGGCTGGGGGGGTTGGTATCATTGATGTCTGACACTGCCTTTGTGAGACCCCACAGGAAGTAGACGAGGGTTGGCAGTGAGGCCCTGATGAACTATAACCTTTAACAGACCCTTGAAATCCACCAGTATTTAGATATTGTACCAGGATGTAATTCAGTCTGTCAGTAAACTCTCAGTAGAACACTGTGAGGGTCTCTGGGACAGACTGAATACACAACACTGTGAGTGTCTCTGGGACAGACTGAATACACAACACTGTGAGGGTCTCTGGGACAGACTGAATACACAACACTGTGAGGGTCCTCTGGGAAAGACTGAATACACAACACTGTGAGGTTCCTCTGGGACTGATTCAATACACAACACTGTGAGGGTGTGGTTTATTGACACAGTATTTGAGACAGCACACCGCAGGAATGACACCACATCCATTTTTACATTTCTAGTTGCTTTGGTATCAAGTGTGAGATCTGTGTCTAACACCTTTTAAACGTAGCCTAGTCGTGGGTGACGACATTAACATGCATATAGAAGTTTATAGAAAAGTGGCAAATTTCTTTTTTTAGGCCCTGCGATTTAAAAGAATATGATCCCTTCCGATCACCATCATCATCTTCATCAAGGTGAAACTGAATGTTCCAATGTTATGAACTAAGGTCAGTGCACCCCCAGGTTTCTTAACATTACTGCAGCCTAAAATTACATTTTACATAATGTCCTTATTTAACCTGTTAATTACTAGACTGAAATTTAACTACACATGATATTACAATAATACATTTAGCCGATCAAATACTAACAGACAGTTTATCTTCATATTATGTCCTCATTCAGCTGGTCAGTAATTTAAATCCACTACAATATTCTGTTACACTGGTGTTCTCAAATGACTCCATCTACTGGTTACTGTGGTGATCTGGTGGGCAGGATATTGTTAACACCAATATGAAATGTAAGAGTGTTTGATCCTCCTTCTCCAGTCACAATAAAACACATCTAACTACACCATTTCACATGGACCATTTAGTGTCACTGTAATATAATTCTCCCAGCAACCCAGAAATATCATGTAAACATCTGACATGTTCAACTTTACGCACCAGAGACAGTATATCACACAAATACAGACATTTGTACAGTACATTTGAAAAAAAAAAACATGTCTATCACACAGGACAGGGGATCATGTTTACAAAGCAATAACTTAAATATACATTTAAAATGATTTACTTACAATACCACTCTTCTTTTAGTTTGTGTGTAGAGGAAACAGAAATCAGTTTGGGTCGTTTTTGTCTGTGCTTCAGTTTGTAATCAGCGACCATAGAGTTGGATAGAGGACTTCCTTATAACAAAGTCTGCTTTAGCCAATGAGTGTAAAAACAAAATGGTCTTAAATAACTGATGTAAAGAGGTAATATAAAGAGTATAAAGAATACTACATTAAATGACTCAGCCCAAGGTGTCACAGAATCTGTAATAACAAATATTTGAAGGTGAATCATCTATACAACTCTGTTAGGAACCAATATGGAGTGAAAGCTTTCTTCCTCATTTAAACAAGTTGCGTTTTACAGAATAATTGGTGTGATAAATATATGGCTGACTGACCAATGTACAACTTGTGTTGAGGAGTCTTTTATCATGTAACATGATTTGTGGATTCAGTCTCGACTCACCTAAAGAATCGTCATCAATTCCAGCTGCCTCTGCATGTAAAGGCTGGTGAAACATTGATTAACAACCAAGACTCTTACTGGATTCAAATGTTTTATACCCCAGTGTGTTGCTTTGCCCCGCCTATAATAAAGTGCATGTTACTAACATAACGACATCCCATGCAGTTTTGCCTCGTCCCACTGATAACCTATTCAAATATTTGTAATAATATCAACAGTAATAGTATATTAATAATATCTAACTATGTGTTGCCATTCTTCTCTGATAAAACTCTTGTAAGTTCCATGTACATTGGTATCAGATCCATGATCTCGTTCATGCTGTTCTGTTAACTCATTCAATGAACTCACGTCATCTATCTTGAAGTGCTACTGATGGTTCCAGTGTTTGACTCTCCAGCTCCCCCAACTGGCCATTCAACAGTAGCACCCATTCAAATTAAAATAATAACTGTACACACCAGGGGATGTACAGAAAATATCCCATACATTTATCTGTAACAAAATACACATAATGTGCAGCATTGAAACCTACTGGATTATTGTAATACATAAAGCGTTCAAAAACATCGACTAGGCAAATCATCTGGTCTGGACAGCCACATCTGCTGAGCCCCTTATGTATCTTTTTCTTCTTCTTCTTGGGCTTTATTAAACACATGCGAATAATGTATTGATTGGTGTCTAATTCTACAATTAACAATATCATTTATATGAGGCCAGGCGGTTATTCAATCAACACCTCTAATGAAATAAAACATTTATGAAAAAAGCCCGGCTAGAATAAATATCACGGTCCACTTCAGGCTCAAGCCGTTCTGTTAATACAATTTAGCGGTGTCTTGTCAACGTAAACTCAGACCAGGCTAGACAAGCTTGCATTGTGCTCATGCACGGAGAACATAAGCAGCCCAGAACGAGCCAACGTCAAAATGAAGTTACGATGTCGCAAAAAAAGAAGCAAATCCTAGAGCGCTGATCTTCTCAACAGTGGAACAAACCCGGTTTCGCTTAACACATCAGCCCTTTATGGGACACATTAAAAGACCAAACATCTTTGCAGTTGATCCAATGAAAGTCATACTTGTGCTTTGTTGAATTGTCCATCCTCACACATGGTTTGTTTGAACTACCTTGACCTCCACTGTGTTTGTCCTTTCAGGATGTAAATAGGCCCATTGATGTGACATCAGGATGTCCCAATGAGTTGAGATGCCAGACGTCCCGGACAACACGGAACCTTCACAAACCTTCCAGAAACATCTTTCATTACACCACAGCACAAATACTTCCAGCTAACGACAGTGGATATCAGAGCCCTCAACTGTTTTTTTCTAAAAAAATTGGGTAGCACCAAAACATTTAACTGATTCCTTTAAGAATATAGCTCAAGTGAATCAAACCGAGACACTATTTCTGTCACAACCATTGAAAATCTGTTTCCCCTGTCAATCAACATAGATTTGTCCAATAACAACGTATACCGTTTTGTCTCTCCCTCACCAAGTATTGCAACAAGTCATTTAATGAATTGTAAGATGGTGAAACAAGCGGTTTTATGGTTTTACATTTCTGTTAAATCAACATACAGCATGACAGATGACAACATTAATATACTATCAAAGAAAGATATAAGAAATGAATTCAATAGTTTTAACAAGTAACAACACTAACACTAACCAGTTTACTTGGTAATTAACTATTATTATAGAAACTCAATATTTGTAAGCAAAAGTATAATGAATAAGAAAAATATGTACACCAGTTCTTGCCGCTTAAGATAAAAATCCACTGTAAATTGATTTCAAATCTGACCTCTTCAGAGATATAGAACAACATTTTTGAAAGTTCTCATCATAACATTCTATGTTTACTTTTTAATCTTGTTATGCTCAGATCCTTTTTTGATCAGGTCCTCTAGGTATTGGTCTTGTGTTCCGGTCCTCTTGGTTCTGGTCTTGTGTTCAGGTCCTTTTGGTTCTGGTCTTGTTGTGTTCCGGTCCTCTTGGTTCTGGTCTTGTTGTGTTCAGGTCCTTTTGGTTCTAGTCATGTGTTCAGGTCCTCTTGGTTCCGGTCTTGTTGTGTTCAGGTCCTCTTGGTTCTGGTCTTGTTGTGTTCAAGTCCTCTTGGTTCTGGTCTTGTGTTCAGGTCCTCTTGGCTCTGGTCTTGTGTTCAGGTCCTCTTGGTTCTGGACATGTTGTGTTCAGGTCCTCTTGGTTATGGTCTTGTGTTCAGGTCCTCTTGGTTCTGGTCTTGTTGTGTTCAGGTCCTCTTGGTTCTGGTCTTGTTGTGTTCCGGTCCTCTTGGTTCTGGTCTTGTGGTGATCAGTTTCTCTTGGTTCTGGTCTTGTGTTCCGGTCCTCTTGGTTCTGGTGTTGACTGTGCTGTACAACATAGAGGGTTCCTCCTCAGCACCATGTGTCACTGGTCTATAGAGAAATAGGAATCAAACAGAACCCATTTTCCAGATATAAACATGTTGCTTTTGGAACTTAGGAAAAACTATCCATTACAGTTATTAGAATCTCTTTCTCTATGTTTCAATGATTTGAGTGACCAATGTGTTACAGCTAGAAGTGTGACTGACTGACTGACTGACTGACTGACTGTCTGACTGAGTGACTGACTGCATGTGTGACTGACTGACTGACTGATTGACTGAGCGACTGAGCGACTGACGGACTGACTGAGTGACTGTCTGACTGAGTGACTGACTAACTGAGTGACTGACTGACTAACTTTGCTAAATGGCGTGTGGGATAGAGATGTGGACAACAGACTGAAAGGCCTGCGTTCCACTTCCATCACATTCAAACAGAATAAGGCATTGTTCAGGATGGACAAAAACCTTGCTGGCTATAACCTTCAGTAGATACATTATATGAATCCTAAACTAAACTGGTTAATGTTATATATTGCAAATGTTCATGGTGACATTTGGAATTACGCACTAGGATTTGTTCAGGATAGACAAAAACTTCACCGGCTACAAGATTCTCTTGTCTTTTCACTTGATGAAAAGTCAGTTATCGTCACCTATATTGATACAGTAGATATGAATCAATGTCACAAATGGCTAATTAGCTGTTAAAACGGCCAGTGGCAAAAGACAGTTCACAGGTGCTATTTGTGGTGGTCAACATAATAAATGGGTGAACTAGGTTTGCCTGGTTCCTTTTCTGGTTTTTCATGATTCATAAGACTGGGATTTGAGAAGAATGGTCTGCATTATTGAAATTGAAATGGCCTGGTGCTAACTATTTCCAAAATACAACAAATAACACATTTTCTGCACTTATCTACCAGGACGGAAAATAGTAATGGCCTTTTTTATTTTCACATTCCAGAATAGTATTTTTCACTTGAGGTCTGACACTGTGTGAGGTGACAAATCTGGTTTTGCATTGGCCATCTGCAACTCCATGTTAGTGCTAGCACATACTTAGTTGGGAAAAGAAATAACTGTAACCAAAGAAGTGATGACATCAAAACTTATTATATCTATTTTTACAGAGGTGCATATTTCATCAAAATCAACTTGCTACTATTCTGCCTGACAGATTGTGGACAGATGCCCCAGTAGATGCCTGTATGTTCAGGCTATTGAAAGGTTTCCACTGATATAGTCTGCATGCACAGGTCCAGGTGGGACTGGCATCCACAGGTCCAGATGGGGACTGGCATCCACAGGTCCAGGTGAGGACTGGCATGCACAGGTCCAGGTGGGGAATGGCATGCACAGGTCCAGGTGCATGAACAGGTCCAGGTGCATGAACAGGTCCAGACTAGCATGAACAGGTCCAGGTGGGGACTGGCATCCACAGGTCCAGGTGGTGACTGGCGTGCATTAGAGTACAGTTTATGGTGCCTTTATCATTGGGGAAGCCTGAAAAGAGGATTATAGTAATGCAGATGCTTGTTAACCTGTATGCTACTTTACATTCATTTCACACACCTGCAATTTATTAAAATGCCTCCTTTGTGTTTCAAGATTACCATGGAAGTTGATCAAAATATTCATGTTCTGTGTTAGACCAAGCCATACCTCTATTTCCTGGCATGACTGTACAGGAATGTCCCACCTGCAGAGAAACGCTACGCTATGCAGACAGACTGGTCAACAGCGGTCAAGGATTGGCCACGTTGGCTGTGTGTGCTTCCTTATGTGTGGTCACAGCAGACTGCATAGGTTAACCTTACTGGGCCAAATGAAGCTCTACTTCTCCCATTGACTCTCACCAGGGAAGCCCAGTGAAGAACGTCTGTCTCTGAGGACCTGTGGGGATGGTGGTGTAAACACTTAGAAACTGAGCACCTTCATCCACAGGGTTGTTGAGGAATGGACATGCCATAGCTGGTTGGTCGTGATGTGTTCTTTGGAACTAAATTTAACATGTCAATTCATGATTCGTATCAATGACAGAAAAAGCCTGAATTTGCATTGATGAACATAGACAGGACAAAGGTGATGCAAGACAGAAATAGCACGGAACGGTCTTTGGGGATTCTGCTAAGTAAAGCTTGACACTTAGCCTGTAAGGGAGCTGGCTAGTTTGGATGAAGAAGTTACCTTAGTTACTGACCAGGGATTCAGTAATCCACAGTAATGGAATGGAACTCTAAAAAATTTGCCAGACGTATCAAAACAAGCCTGGATTTTCCTTTACCTGCCTTGATGGAATACCCCCAAGGTTGCAACGCTATAACTGTTGACCCTATACATTGATGTAGTGACAGAATATACTCACCGGGGGGCAGCACTGGGACAGTTGAATTTCACAGCAGCATA
>JACXGJ010018328.1:0-10289 GCA_016801105.1 Esox niger
GTGTGTGTGCGTGTGTGCGTGCGTGCATGTGTGTATAGGTTGCAGGTGCTTGGCAGGTTGGCAGTGAGAAATCTTCAGATGAAACTGAGCATATGAATCGTCTTGAATAAAACAACAATTTTTTTCAATTATTCATCTGTCTAAAATACCCTGACCGCCTAATAGATATAGAGATGCAGTACTAGGAAGAAACTCATTTTCGACAGTTATCAAACTTCACAGTCAAACTTCATCTAGTCTCAAGTGTAATTAAGCCTTTTGTTATTGTCTACGATGAGAGCGAGCTGTCAAACTTTTTACCATTTCAGATATTGCCATGAAATGTTATTGATAGGAATTGTTGTTGTTGAAGGGTTATGATTTTCACTGCAGTCCTTCCATCTGTCTTTTATGTATAACAGTCCTTTATGAGAATATCATCAAAGTTCTGCTATTTCTTATGCAAACAAAGGAAAGGAACTGTGGATGTTTTGTGGGAGAATAGCAGCTCAGTAAAAATATCCAATGGATTCCTCTATGCAAAAGATAATGAGGATAAATGCCATTGAGTTTCCTCTCCACACACAGCCTTTTATACACAAATGAACACACATACGCACACATACACACACCATGATCACTGCATTCCCCCTCAACACAAAATACAATTTCTCATTGTTTAATTGCCCCATTAAAAGACTGTCTCTCTAAGATCTGTCACACTACGAAGCTTCCAGCCTGACTAAGGAGTTAACCCTGTTACCGCTTTAGCCAATTATCTAACCTTCACTTCCCTGACATCCCTCTGGGTCACAGCTGCCCATAGACACAGATCTAGGATCAGCTCCAGATCCGTTCAGCCTCACCTTTACCATAAGCCCATTAAAGTTAGAGCTGACTTTAGATTCCAGTCAAGGAGGGGCCTCCTACTCAACCGAAGGGACCGGGTACAGACGTGGTGACCTTTACTATGGAGACAGTGTGACATGTTCTAGTGCCAGGGACAGAGAGGTTAACCTAGGGAAACAGACACCTCCGTTAAGGGGGGCTGACATATGACAGGGTCTGGGGAGAGAGTTAGCTCTCAGCACTCTGATAGCCTCGTAAAACCCGAATGTGTGTGTGCGAGTGTGTGAGCGTGTCAGCAACAGGACACAAGAGAGAATGGTGTTGCCGCGGTGTGTGTGTGTGTGTGTGTATGTGTGTGTTTGTGCGTGCGCGCGTGCGTGCGTGTGTGTGTGGAAGAAGAAGTGTATCTATGTGTATTCATAAAGTGTGTGTGTGTGTGTGTGTGATGGAGTGTTGAGTGGGCTAGGTGTTAGACTGAAGGTGTAGAGGGTATAGGAGATGTCAATATAATGCTCTTAAAGGAATGAACGCCCTCCACCCCTGGAGTCTGCACAGACACCTTGACACAGACAGACCTTCAGGGTTAGATGTTATGAAACTACGGGCAGCCAAGTATATGTAGAGCCACCATCTTAGTGAAGCAGATGGAAAGGGCTTGTACTACGATGACCACTAAATATCAGTACATGTTTGGGACAGTTCCACCTATGGGAATACAACTCTCAGATGGATTCGGTCTCATAGTAATAATTGTTATGATTATACTTTTCTGGAACTTTGGTACATTTTATAGAATCTTAAAGTGCATGAAGAGCAAACAAACAAACAATAATATATAATGATTGATCAGCCAACTGAACGCAATTCTGTGAATGCTGCCTCTTTTGAAGGAAGTGGCCCGAGGATGGTAGATAATAGTAAAGGTCCTAACCCTAGAATAGTAGCCGGTTGTCCTCCCTATTATGAGTCCTCTTCCTCAAAACTACGGTAGTCCTTTATCTCTTGAAATAACGTTCTCAAAAGAATCAGAAATGGTAGCCAGGTAAACCAAAATAATTATATTACTCTGAATGGATAAAAAACCTAGACTAAGCATGGTAATCTGTAAGTCAGTGGGTAAAAAATGCCATGCAATGAAAATAATCGTTATCAGAAGCAGAAATGTGTGGGACTAATGCCAGTATGTTAAAGTTATTCCACCAGTATCAAAAATCGAAATGTAAATGCAGTGCTTTGTTGCAGGGGAGCCATGCACTGGTCAGGCATTTGACAGATGCTTGTCTGTAAATGTTTGTTTGATGCGTCCCCAATGGGTAGGTTATGGTGTGGCTGTTTTATTTACTGGTGTGAAACAGGCAAGCTAACATCAGCTCCAACATCTTGTCTCCGCTCTTCTACCAGACTGGTGCTCTGAACACACCACGGCTTAATTGCATTATCTGGCCCACAGAGCATGGTATCACGTAAGAGAAGAGGCACGAGAGGTGGAATACGATATTTTGTGTTGTGCTGTTTTTCTACTGTTTCTGTAGCCGAAGGTGAGAGTAGGTTATGGAGAGGGAGATGAAGAGGAAGGAGTCAATAAACAGAATGGGATTAGTGACAAGGTAGATGGAATTGAAAGAGTATGTATAACAGATACACATCTCATTGGAATGAAAAGAGATGGAATGAAGAGGTAAACCCTCAGTGAGAGACCTTTAGCTACCAATAAATGCATTGCTCAGGCTTGTTCCCTCCAGCTCTTGGTTACCCCACAGCCACTGGGTGAGAACAGGTTCTCCAGTCCCAGCTTAACCCACTCTCCTGCTCTCCTGTCTTTTCAAATCTTTCCCTTAACATCTCCTCTTAAGTTAAAAGTCATGGAATACTCAAACTTGTTGTTTTGTTTGTCCTGAACTTCACATATAATCCCTGCTATGTTAGCAGATACGGTAACTGTGTCATAAAATACTAATCATTACAACATCAGAAGAATTGTTTCACGTTCCGGAGGATTTGTTTAAGAAGTTTATGAACCCTGTAGAATGTTCTATATTTCGGCATAACTATTACCTATAACATCATCAGAAGTCCTAAAAGCAGATAAAGAGATCCAAATTAAACAAATGCAATAAATGTATTATACTGTACTTGGTCATTTATTTATTGAGGTAAATTATCCAATATTATATCTGTGGGTGGCTAAAGGATGTAAACCTTGTTTTCAGTATCTGGTGTTGCCCCCTTGTGCAGCCATAACTGCATCTAAACGTTTCTGGTAACTGTCGATCGGTCCTACACATCGGCTTGGAGCAATTTGAGCCCATTCCTCTGTTCAGAACAATAGCTTTAACTCTGGGATGTTGGTGGGTTTCCTCACATGATCTGCTCGCTTCATGTCCTTCCACGACATTTAGATCGGATTAAGGCCAGGAGTTTGACTTGGCCATTCCAAAATATTAGCTTTATTCTTTAACCATTCTTTGGTAGAATGACCTGTGTGCTTAGAGTGGTTGTCTTGCTGTGTTGTCTCATTCTCATGAGATTCAGTTTACAGACAGATTTACTGATATTTTCCATTAGAATTCACTGGTGTAATTCAGAATTAATTATTGTATCAATGATGGCAAGCCATCGTGTCCCATAAGCAGCAAGAGGCTCAAACCATGAAACTACCACCACCATGTTTCACAGATGGAATAAGGTTCTTAAGCTGGGATGCAATGTTTTCCTTTCACCAAACATAACACTTCACATTTAAACCAAATTTGTTCTGTTTTGATCTGTCCATAAAACATTTTTCCAATGACCTTCTGACTTGTCCACGTGATCTTGAGCAAACCGCAGACAAGTAGCAATGTTCATTTTGGAGAGGAGTGTCTTTCTCCTTACACTCCTGCATTGCACACCATTGTTGCACAGCAGTGTTCTCCTGATGGTGGGCTCATAAACAGTGACATTAGCTATGGTGAGAGAGGCCTTTAGCTGCTGAGATGTTACCCTAGGTTCCTTTGTGACCTTGCTGACTGTTTCACGCCTTGCTCTTGGAATGACCCTTGTTGGTCGACCACTCCTGGGGAGGGGAACAATGATCTTAGTTTTCCTCCATTTGTGGAGTGCAAACTCTTCAGAGAGTTTTGTAACCTTTTGAGGATCAACAACTCCTCAAAAGGTTATGAGGATCAACAACTCTTTGTCTGAGATCCTCAGAACACTCCTTCATTCGTGCCATGTTACACATCCACAAACGGGTGGTGAAGATCAGATTTGGATCGGTCCCTGTTCTGAAACAGGGTGCCCACCCACACCTGAATTTCATTCCATTGATTGAAAACACCTGACTCTAATTTCCCCATCAAACTAACTGCTTATCCTAGAGGTTCACATGAATTTGCTGCTCACAGATATGTTATACTGGATAATTCTCCTCAATAAATCTGATGATGCCTTATTTATGCAGAACTAAAGAACATTTTAGGTTTCATAAACCACTTTACCTTTTTGGCCTGGGTTTTTCAGCATCAGGGAATTACCATCTCACCGTCTGAGATTAAATCAAATTGAATGAGATTCACTATAGAAACATATGAGATATTAGAATATGAGATTGTTCAGCTATACCAATACTATCATTAACGAGATTACTGTAAATAAATACTCAATTGTTCATTATATTATGTATCCATTGCACAGAAAAAAGAAAGTAAACTTTACAGGAAGAGCCAGATGTCATTATTTATCATCTTAAATCTAATTTATTTATGAAGCAGAAAAAGAATGGAATTCTCGGTTGAATTCCTCTTGAATTATTTAGACTGAAATGGTTAATTTCATACAAGGCCTCCGAAGGTCTCGGCTCTGTTCTGTTTAATACTTTATTATCTTAACTCTGAAAAGGGAGGAGAAAAGAAGAGGGAAAAAAGTAGTTTATCCATCCTGGACCCTACCACATAATTCTTCTTGAACTCTTATTTAGAAAGTGTTTATGGACCACTTTAGGAAGTTTACAATTCTCAAAGTATTGTTGAATAATTAATTATGATTGACAAATAAGTTTTTTTTTATATTAAAGGGTTTATGATTAAGAGAGGGTGTCAAAGCTATTGATGCAGGGCTGACCTATACTGATTGATTCAGCTTGATGAAATGACATTGAGTATCAAAGTAATCACAAAAATGTCATAGCTGTGGTGATTAAAAATAAAGTCAGAAAAGTCCATCCAAAATGGCTATAGCCTATTTTATTTGAAAGCTTTTCTATATCGGTTTTCCCAATTTGTAAAAATTATTTATCAATTCAGTCCCTGTCATGGAACTTATGTTGTTCTATCCAAAATGTTAAAAGTCATTCTCAATCGTCTGGTTGTATGACTTCAACTCAGGGATCTCTTAGGCCTATCTCTATACTCCTAACCCTTTAACTGGCAAATCACAAGATATTGCATTAAATCAGTAGAGATTAAGCTATTAGATTAAGAAGTATGTTAGGCAGCTCAACTCTTTGCTAATGGAGTATATTCTATAATGTCGTTTATTTTATCATGACCCGTTTAGAGAGCTTTGGATGCGCAGCTAATGGTCCCAGGTTGATGCAGTCAAAAGCCGGCTAATGAAAAGAGACGCATCGCTGATTGCGGCTATATCTGGGCTCGCGGTGGAAGTGGCATCGATTTAACAATTTAGCAGCCACGTCCTCTGTGTGTTGGAATTAGTCACGGCTCAACGATGCCCAGCTTGCCGCCTTTTACAGACCCCCGCGCGCGCGCACCCACACACGCACGCACGCACTCTCACACACACACACACACACACACACACACACACACACACACACACACACACACACACACACACACACATTCCAAGGCTAGGAGATATTTTCATGTCATTTTGATGTGGACCTATAGGAAGCACCGTGATGAGCGAACACAAGGTCGCTCTACAAGAATCAAACAAAACACAGCAGAGAACGTCTTTCTACAAAAAACATTTGTTTATTTCCGTGAGTCAACAACTGCAGTCGGACTTTAGTGCAAGAACATGTATACAAGTGTGCAATAAGCCTATGAGGTGCGGTAATAAGCAAAACATATGGACATTCAGGAGGAAAGAATGTGCTTTCATGTTGCCGGTTACAGTCCAATGTCTGGAAAAGGTGGCCAGGCCAGTGTTAGCTATTGCCAGAACGGATACTGTGCTCAAGATCTATACCCACATTTATATCAAAAGATCTTACATCATGAAGCAATGTTTTTTTCTGGGTGTGTCTTAGTGATTAAACCATCCAGCCCTTTGCAATATGCTGAATGTGGGGGATAATTTTAATTAAATTATTTTCTCATGTTTTCCATACGAATTGAATTCCTGTTTTTCCACAAATTTGCAAATGTCTATTTAAGTTAAAGTAGTGAGATATTCACATTTAAGAAAAACATCTTTGTTTTGTCGGTAGACGTTACTGACCTTGATGTGTTGTAAGGTTTTTCTAAAACACAAAGTCACGGGAGACTGTATCATAAAGAGTTCAAGTACTCTTCAATACTCAGCTGAGTAAATTCAAATGGCAACAGGAAGTAGCAGTCTCCGTAAGATATTCTATACATGCTGTAAAGACGAGATAACGTGCTCAACGGAACGTAGTCCCAGAGTTCTGCCTTCCATTGCCTGTCCATTCAGCCCATTCCACGGCCTGTCCATTTCCGGCTTGGACAACACCGGGTCAAAAGAACTCTGTCTGAACACAGGATCGTGGAAGACCCCATCCACCCACTCTCTAAGTGTGGCCATCGGCGAGGCTTGTTGCCCTGCCGACCCAACCTTCAGATGGGGCACATCAGTCGAATACACTCCTGGGGAAAGGGACTCACTGGGGGTAACTGTGTGCATGCATGGCGGGAACTCAGATTGGATGGCAGCAGTTTGTGCAATGGACCAGATTTTTGGTTTGCGGATGTCTGTATTCAGCAGGTCTTGTTGAGTGTAAAATGAGTTGACGGGTCGCCCGTGGTCCGGTGTGTGATTGAGGCGGTCGGCTGAAAGTAGCCCCCTCTCCACCCCATGTTGGGGTACATCCGTGGAATGCGTCGGGGGGCTGCCTGAAGGGTCCTTGGGGTTGTGAGGGCGGTCCGACGGTGTGTGTGCGTGGGCGTCCTCGTTGTGAAACTGGTGTTTAGGATCGACGTCAGAACCATCCGACTCTAACAGATCAAAGTCCTCCAGATCGCTCTGCAGCAGGTCTCCACATCTCCCTGTCACAGAATCTATGACAGAAAAAAAACAATCACCAACCTGGCATTTGTTTCCACAAATAAAAATTGTCTGCCCAAAATTTACCATGGTGTGCTAGAATAGTAGAATACACAATGCACAATATAGCATTTTGGTTGGATATTTACTTATACAGCTCCGGGAAAAATGAGACCACTGCACCTTTTTCTTTTCTTTCCAAAAAAGTTGTAAAGGTTTTGAGTGAGGAACAGAAGGGTTATAATTAAGAGACCACTGAAAATGTTTCAGTTCCTCACTCAAAACATTTTTTCTTTCCTCTCCCAAAATGTTTTGGAAGAGGACATTTGTTCCCGGAGCTGTACATCAGCAGAGTTCATGACAGTTGTTACTTTATGTTGTCAAAAGAAATGTATTGGTAAAACCACCTATCTCTTCTAGTGATTCTAGAAATACCATACATTTTTGTTAGTAATCCTCAGTCATTCAGAACAGAAAAGCGTCATCTGGCATACACAGTGCTAATTAATCTACCAGTAGCTGGAGGAAAAAGCAATACATGCTTCATTAGTATCTTTACTGCATTTAACTTTCTTAAACTGAGAATTTGGTTGTCTTATTGTCGAACATAAATATGCAAAACAATTTTAATATCTGTTTATCTTGCCAATTAAATCTCATAAGAACACAACCTTCTTAATACTATTTAAGAAATACAGTACTGTGCAGAAGGCACCTTAGGCATCTGACAGTCAAACTAAAGCCATTTATTTGGATAGTGTTTATTGGTAAACATTATAACAATATAATTAATATACATATTGATGTGTGTGTGTGTGTGTGTGTGTGTGTATATGTGTGTATGTGTATATATATATATATGTGTTAGGGGGCTGCTATATATAAAAATAAACACTTACTACTCAAATAAATTGCATTAGTTTGACTTTCAGTTGTCTAAGACTTTTGCACAGTACTGCATAATTTTTGTACTGCATAAATGCATTACGTCTTGTGAAAAGGTATCAGAAGGTCCAAATTGAATTACCCACAATGCTCTAATAATGGAGCCACATTGAATTATTAAGTATTCATAACTTAATAATTATAAAGTAATACAGCACAAATAAATCAAGTGGATTTTACTTTAATATCAACGTCTCACTACTACATATATTTGAAAAAGACAAAATTTAAAGTAACTTATATATAACTTCTAAATGCTATGTAGACCTAAACATTAAATAATCATAATTTAAAAACATACACATTTTATATTAGTAGTACACAACTAAATAAAGTGATATTGAATCTACAATATATTATAGTTGTTTGTATAAGTGTTATGAAAAATTATTGACTGAGTTAGTAGCACTTTTGAGTTCTACTGACCTTTGTAGATGTTTGAGTAGTCACTACTAAGTTAATGATTTAGGCTGTAACTTTTTATAGTGCATCACATGGAAAAAACTTTTAGAACCGCAGAAAATTTGCTGTGAAACTGATAATTTTTTCTCTCCACCTCCATGGAAAAATAAGCAGAATTGCACAAATATGTAATAGCATTGCAAAATCTTCTCTCCATCCCCTTGCAACATATGCAAAATTGCATGGCGGGGGCAGTGCCTGGACATGTGGAAATGTGGACCTCCGGGGTACCGGGACCTCTTCTGAAGAATCAAAGAGGTCCAGTCCAGGTCTAGTTCATCATGTAGATCTGTGATATGAACTCACTCACCATCCACATCTATCTCACTTTTGATTGGATCCTCTTCCTGGGATCCCTCAGCACCGTCGCTATCCTCATCACCGCCCCTCTCGTCAGAGCTCTTATTGGCTCGTGGTGACCACGTGACTTTGTTCTCCTTCTTCAGCCTCCGCCTTGCGTTCGCAAACCATGTGGACACCTGAAGGAACAAGACAATCTAGTAATTATGGCATATTTGTTAAATTCCCATGCCTGCCATTTTGACCTTGAATGTGACACTTTATCCCTAAAAGTGTTCCATGGTTTCTGAAATATTTCTACAACTCCGTTTGTCTTTTTCAGAGGGTCTGGGATGGAGCGGAACACTCTGAGGTCTCGGTTCTAGTTCTGTTATTAACCAGTGACCTGGGCTCCCTGAACCCAAATATCCTACATGAAGTTTAGCTTCAACTGCCATTAACACTCTTACTTCCAGCTGTTACCTGTGTGAGCGTCATCTTAGTGATTATGGCTAGCATTATCTTCTCTCCCTTGGTGGGGTACGGGTTCTTCTGGTGCTCCTGCAGCCAGGCCTTCAGAGTGCTGGTGGTCTCCCTGGTAGCGTTCTTCCTCCGGGCCGCTGCACTGTCCACTGAAGACCCATACCTAGAAGGGAGGAGAGGGTATGGGTGGATGAGTCAGATTATATTTGCAAGAAATTAAGTTCTTGTGTGCCCCAAGCTGAGGTATTGGGTCAATGATCTATAGTGAGGTCAGTGTGACAGTGGGCGTAAGCTATAAGGTCAGTGCATGAACGATTTGTGAGTGAAAGGTTTAGGCAGACACTGAACTATGACCCTCCTCTATCTTCTTCTTATATCATATTTCTCACGATGAGAACATTACATATTTGGTATGATATTAGATATCCCTGTTATCTAGAAATGACGAATAGTTTGACATGTTTTGTAGACATACCCGTATCGGTCATATGGATACTGGCCAAACGCGTAATCATATGGATAGTAAGCAGGGGTTTGAGAGGACCCCACATGCGCAGACGCTCCATCTTTTGTCTCCAGCGATCCCTGCAAGCATGTTGTTAAAATATTTTCTAATTCCGAACAATTTAACATTCTAAAGAAAAAAAACACAAATACGGATCAGTCAAGAACGCACAATATCGGGCGAGTTACTACACATTTTAGGTTCGCTTAAATTACCAAGTAAAAAAATTAAATACAAAATATAGATTTTAAAAAGGTACAAGTAGCTACCCTGGCATACAGAGCTGTTGCGTCTCCCCCGCAAGTGCCATAATACCCTTGGCTCTTTCCATAGGCAGCGCCGTACACTCCTAGACCTATAGCCGGAGTAGGTAGCTCCTGGCCTGGGGAGCCAAGAAGCCTGGTCTCGTACACCGGGCACCGTAGAGGCTGAGGAGAGGGAGGTGTCATGGAATCCAGTAAAGACCTTCCAGCCGGCTCCAGACAGTTGGCCAGGGAGCTCGGGCTCATGAGGAACTGGAAGGGTGGGGGGGGGGGGGGGGGGGGGGGGGGGGGGGGGG
>JACXGJ010018329.1:0-10330 GCA_016801105.1 Esox niger
TTGGGGTTAGCCCTATAACTGAAGGGTTGGGGTTAGCCCTATAACTGAAGGGTTGGGGTTAGCCCTATAACTGAAGGGTTGGGGTTAGCCCTATAACTGAAGGGTTGGGGTTAGCCCTATAACTGAAGGGTTGGGGTTAGCCCTATAACTGAATGGTTGGGGTTAGCCCTAAAACTGACTGGAGTGAATGGTACTGTTTCCATGTAAAGGTCTTCTCTGATTTGAACAGTGAGTTCTCCCTCCCAGTATGTGTGCCCACCTCCTTTACCCTTGTTAATGGGAGTCGACAGGTTAAAGATTAAAAAAGGCTAACAGGCAGGAAGTGACAATGAGAGAACAGACCTAATGTGGCTATTAAACAATACAAGGCTGTTCTTATTAGTAGAGATCAGAGCGCTGTGACTGTTTCATTTCTTCAGGGAGCCCCTGCTATCAATCTCTTTATGCATAGCAGATCAGCCAGCCTACAGCGCCATTTAAATAATAATTAGTTAAAGTGCCTTAAGGGAATATTTACATTTTTGTAGGCCTGCTCCTCCAGTGGCAGTGAGGTGTTTGTGGGACTGGGGAGAGACAGGCTGGCAGGAGGAGCAGGTGGAGAGACAGACAGGCTGCTGTGGTTCTGATCAGGGCTGTGATCAGCTGGACTGCAGGGGAAGACCAGAACCTCTTTCCCTCTCCTTTCCCTGGGTCTGGATCCTTCGCTCAGACCCCGGAGGTGCAATTGATGTGTCTGTGCTGTTGGTCTGTTGAAGCTGTCCTCCTCATCCTGCTTTGTCTCTACATCCACCTCTCCTTCATCCTCACTCTCTCCCACCTCCCCCTCCCCACTCTCGGAGGCGTAGCTGCAGCTGGTGGCAGGAGATAGGTGGCGTTCTGACCCAAACTCATCCAGGTTGCCATGGAGCTTGGCGATGCTCTCTACGTCTTTGACAACGGGTCGGAAGGCAGAGTGGTACGATGCCTTCCTGACCTGAAGAGACGGGGCGTCCAGCAGCTTTAGCCAGCCTTCGGAGGTTACGGGGCGTCGATCAGAGCTCAGGGTGGACGAATCGGGGTCAAAGAGTCCTGATCTGGGTGTAGCCCCAATGCCTGGCCCCGACCCTGGTTCCACAGGTTCCGATAGATCAAGGAAAGCCTGTCTGAGGGAGGGGCTCTCAGTCAATGAGGACAGGGCGTTGACAGAAGACTGTGGTTGCAGGTAGGTGGGCACCGGGAGACCCCCAGCAGCCCTGGGGGGCCAAAACATGCAGAAGGGAGGGTAGAAGGTGTCTTTACGACCAGGCCAAAGCAGACCTGACAGACCACCATTCTTTGGTCCCCCAGCTGTCTCACTGTCATCTTTCTTCTGCTGGCAGAGGCTGAATGCAGGGAAGGAATAGGGGCTGGGGAACAATGATGTTGGAGGGAACTTCTGCAGCATACCAAACCCTTTACTAGGCACAGGGATAACTGGGTAACTGCGCGTGTTCTTACGGGGAGACAGGCTATTTCCATCCAGGTCTTCCTCCTCCTCGTAGCGACTCCTCTTCTGGCCCAGGTCAGGGGTCATCATGTGTGGCAGACCGGACTCTTTCCCAGGTCCCATTGGGGAGCAGTGAGTTGAGGGCAGTGCCCGCTTCCTGCTGCCCCCATTGAACATGGCCTTCACATCTTCCCAGGCAAAGGCCAGGTCATCAGGGGGGGTCTTATCTGACAGCTTTAGGTGTCGCCTCCAGGAGTTGAAGTTAGCCGCGTCTGGCTGGGTGTACTTGGCATCTGGGGTACGATGGGAATGGAAGATGAACTTGTTTGGGGAGAAGTACATGTTGCAGTAGGAACACTTGATGCACTTTGCTCTGCTGCTGTTGTAACGTGCTGGAATGAAGTTACCACGACTACCCCAGGCGCACTCATGGGACACATCGAAAGCAAAGTTGTCAGGCAGTTTGGGCGGGTTGTTCTCTCCAAGGAAGGACTTGCACAGCCTCTCTGCCTCCCGCTTGGTAATCATGCCACATCGCCGAGATGAGATGGGCATGGCGCCCGCACGCCGAAGAATCTCCAGCTGAACAGGAGTGCACTGAACACAGGTGATGCCCAGTGCCACACGACGATTGTGGATCTCATTATAGCTGTAGTTTTTTAGCAGGGTGTTGGAGATCTGGGCCAGACACAGCCGTTCTTGTAGATCTATCACCAAGGATACGATTGGTACCCCGTACAAAACCACCTGACCCACCTGATTGGGCTTCAGGGAGGCGTGTGATTGTCTAGGGGGGGTTAGGGGTTCCTGCTGGAATGAGCTGGGGGGGGTTGACATGTTAATACTGGTGTTGAAAACCAGGAAGTTGGTTGTGTTGTTGTGAAGTCCCTCCCTCTATTACTGTCTGACTAGATGATGTTCTTCTGAAAAACAAAAATATTAACATGAGTCCACATTTTAACTGTACAATATTAACATGATTCTAACTGTAAAGCAACATGATTCTGAGTTCCAACTGTAAAACATTAAAGTGACTGAGTTTGAACTGTAAAACATGAACTTGATTGAGTTCTAACTTTAAATAATGAACATTTGATTCTGAGTTAAAACTGTAAAAAATAAACATGACTAAGTTCTAAATATAAATAATGAACACATCATTGTGAGTTCTAAGTACACAACATTTAGACTGACATTCAGATATAATGAAGATGAAGAAATCGATGATGATGGTATTAATAAGTGAATGTATAATAATTGCATGTAATTACAAATGTGTCATATAGGGTGAAGAACTTGATTATATTATGATTCGATGAAAAAGCCCTTGGACATTATATTGGTTATGTTAGTTGTATTTCTTTTTCTCATTAATGTTCACATTTTAAATGAACAGGTTTAATGCAATTCCACTGGCATTCAACTGGAAATCTTAAAGAGATTGATATAATATCAAAGAAAATAATTAATATTTTATCAAACTAATCTTGTAAAATACTCCTTATTATGCTTGACGAGTAAAATAAGGAGCCACCAATAACAGATATATATTTGAGGAATATCATTGATGGCTTACAAATGCCTAACGTTACTGAAATTATGTATAAAACTGCAACTTACCATGAAGAAATTATATATATTCAAAAAACTTTACAATTTAGCTGAACTATAATTTCCCCGAAATATTTAAACAATTTAAATATTTTCAGGCCAAATCGCTGGAGGCTATAGTCAATATAGCCCCTAAGCAGGCAGCCTCGACGGCATTTTTAACTGTACGTATGTAAACTTATTATTACATTATTACTGGGTTGATTGGTGTGAACTCTACTGTATATTTGGCCACCTCAGACGTTATAGGGCAAAATCGGACAGATTGACCAGCAGAGATCAACGTGAGAGAAATTCGGTCTGGGCCTAAAAAGGGCACGACGTGGCTATTGACAGGATAGCCAACTAACAGAAGGAAGGTATTTTATTATCCTAACAATTCTAAAATAAAACAAAATGTTTAGGGTAGTAGACAAAAAATAATACAAAAATACCCATTGATGTCAATAATCGCAAAACCAAAACGAATAACAATAATAAACCAACTAACCACAAGTCTAGAAATAAAAGCCTACAAATACAATTACAAATAACATAATTTTAGAGACAGCATAATAGTGCGTTACACATAAAAGCTTAAATGCATGAAGCAAACTCATCGTATTTACAGACATTCCTTTCACTTAGGACAAAATATCTTACCTTCTCTATAGCGTGATGAGAAAAAGACAAATGTTACGAAAATAAAAACATCCCTTATGTCATGCCCTTACCAAGCGGTACGTTACATTAATAAAGTAAGCACTTAATAAAATGTCGATTAAATACTGCAGTAGATTAAGTCCAAATACAGAAGATAATGTATGGTTCCTCAATAAAAGATAGTTAACAGTCGGTAAAGAGTAAGTGCGCTGCGCGCGCCGGCTTATTCCCTTTAAAAGAGAGCGCGTGTCTGGCGTGCAGACAGTGTGCGACTGGACTTGATTGGCGCGTGGCTCCGCTGCTCTTCTAGTAGTACAGCTCGAGACTTTCCGCTAGGAGCCAATGACGTTTCACTAACTGACACTCAACAATCTAAAGAGACTAGTGCAGGAGCCAAGCCCCGGGCTAACAGAGGGCTGTACACCTCCAATCTGAATAAGGAGAAACACTCACAAACCCACAACAGCAGATATACCGCAGTATGTAGCAGGCTTACCAACAATGAGAAGGGCAAAAAGTAGGTCGATTTCACCAACTAAAATGCTGCTTGGCCTATTTTAAACCGTGTTAGTTCCAAATCACATAAGGCGTAAACCTAAACGTAACCCGAAGCAGGCCTATAGGCTAAATCAAGTGATATACCTAACAACCTGACATTTTTTGCTTCAATGCCAACGATACTTAACCAATGGTATCGATACATAAGCTATTTATGAAACCTATAGAATATAGCTTTTTATTTGAGTTAAGCAAATGTGACTTTTGAAAGTTTTTCTCTATCAAGGAAAAACAGAAACGTTTTGTCTAAGTTACTGGTCTCAGACATTTTCCCGAACATGGTGAAAAGTTCTTACGGAGTCGGAAAATAAAATGACTAAAATAACGTAAGTCCGTAGCAGTCGGCCAACAAAATACCATTACCTCGATCAATCAAAAAGAAGATCGCATGTATAATTTACGACCAAAAATATGAAACTAGTGAACCGAATATTTATCACCTGGAAAGTGATCAGTGTTCAGTTCACAGTAAACATGGGTTAGCAGCGTGAACTGAATTTTAGAGTGCTTGTAGGTGAATGTGTGTGTGTCTGTCTCTGTACGTTGCATGTTGGTGTGGGAGTGTGAGAGGGTTATTGAGAGACAACGCGTATCCCTGGGGAGTGTGTGTGTGTGATTGAGTATATTCGCGGTGTGTGTATGAATGAGCTGGAGTGGGTGTTTTGTGTTCTGTGTGTCTGTGTGATTGGGCAATTCGCCTCTAAGGTGCAGATCAGAGAGCAGGGCAGATGGGTAGTTTAACAATCTGATAGCCTGGGGTATACATGTTTTTTCAGTCCTGGTTATGAAGCTACTGAATCGGCCTGCAGACACCAAAATGTCACACATAGGCAGTTATCACAACATCTAATAGGCTAAACTAAATTGGTCTGTGGAGAACAAGGAAATTAACATGAACTCAAATACATACAGGAAGTGTAACATTTCCGAATGTGTATGCAGTGATAGGCGTATGAACCGTGTACAACTAGCCTATGGCTTAGTTGTTCCAGGTGAACACACAAAATGTTAAGTTTGTCCTGTCCATCTAACGCCTTATGGCAGCTAACACAAAGTTAAAATGTAAGTGTAATTTTTTTAATGTTGATGGTTAAATCAGATTTCCTCTGTATTAATGTGAATTTCTTTATATCTTAGTCTTGAACACATCATTTCAGGGCTTAAGAATAGATAACATTACAAGAAAAACATTAATCAAGTTTCCAAGCAGAGAGGGGAAGGAGGAGAGTCTAGGAGGGTGATATTTCTTCATCATTAGAGGCTGCATATGTTTCATCATATGTCTCCCATCACTAACAACATGCAGAAACGGATCAAACAGATGATGTGTTTGCAGACTGAACACCTAATCAATTACCTAAACTGTTTATTGATGCTGATAGTATAGATATATAGTTACAAGATGTCATCAACACTGGAAGCAAAACGATTGTAAGGAAATGTATTTCTCTGATGAATTTATAAATGACGACCCAACGTTTTAGACTTGTTTCATATAGTCAATGAGATTGAATAGGATTACTAAAAGTTTACAAAAAAAACCTTCAATATTTAGAATAAAAAAATACATATTAAGTTCCTGTCATTAACAGAAACAATTCTATATTTAGAATATTTTATTTATAATTTGTTAATAAAATGCGCTGAGTTTAATATTAAACATTGCAAGGCTTACATAAAAATTTGCCACCAAAATTGACTTTTCAATGTTCATTATATTTTCCGACCTTTGCTTTGATCATCTTAACCATTACAGGATGCTTTCGGCCGAAACAACAAGAACCTTGAGTCCCATCTGTTTCTCTTCAGACCAAATTAGACGTCATAGCTTTCGCTTTTGTCTCGCCTGGGCAGAGGCACGGGAGCACGCGGCCAAAGAGGCATCAACTCGCTAACAGGAGCTTCCCACCGTCACGCACGCACGTACACACACGCACGCACCCACCCACGCACACGCAAACACACGCGCACGCGCGCGCGCGCACACACACACACGCACACAAAATAAAAGGAGTGTTAAACAGACCTATAGTATACAAAAATAAAGTACATCATCAAATGAATCAGCTAGACAAATTCAAATACAATTGTTTTAAATATATTTAAAAAATATATATTGGCGTAGGATAATGTGGCCTGTGGGTTAGGGTATACAACCAGTGACTTAAAGGTTGCTAGATCGAATCCCTGAGGCCGTAACGTAAAAATATCGGTATTTCCTGAGAAAGACAGTTAACCCTAATTGCGAGTCTGCTAAGTTAAAATGTAAATATAATTATTTATAAAATCACTTATTAATTGAAAAAAACATCAGCTAGTGTAACAGCAAAATAATATGTATTATGTATCGCATAATAGGTTATAAAATGTTTCTTAAAATGTACTTTCAATGAACGAACGTTTTCATTAATTGGGCAAGCTAACAAAGCATTTTGCACCATTGGTGGAATATTGTGTCAACAAATACCAACGAAGAAACAATTATACAACAGCAATATTTTATTTTATTAGAAACTGGACCAATTGATGCGCGAAATTCATTGTCCATTTTGATAATGCATGACGCGTCATGTTAGTGACGGTCACCCTACTGTGAAATTAATAATGCGTTTAAAACAGAATAGCATGGGTGACCTCAGGGTCAATAAGAAACAACGTTATAAATTAAGAGCTACAAGACTAAGTGAAGCGTAGACGTTTAACATCAAATCCGTCAAAAAAGGAACGGCGCCCCGGGTGGGTCATTATCATATTGAAATTCATCATCTGATCTCCTCCATTTTATTATTAACATCTGATGCTGGTAGATTAGGCCGATTGTATTTAGCTACATAGCGGCGTGAGGGAGCCGTGAATATGCTACATTTGTTTTTGTTGAAGAATTATTTAGACTTTACTTTTCAGCGAAATGTCATATTTTTGCCATTTTGATTTGCAGAAGTAGGCCTATCTGTAGATTATGTCCTGGAATTATGATGTAAATGCTCGCGTCCTGACCTGGATTTTAATCCTTATTTAATGCTGTGTACTATCACTAAATTACAAGACCATGTGTGTCTTCATCTGTGAAGATTTATCCTGCAATATAATCTACATTCATCTAATCATATTTTTCATTGACAAAAGTGTGTTTTTTCTCCAGATAACCTTTTCCATTATATTTATTATTATTATTGTCATCTTATTACGAATGATATTAAATTAGCCTTTTATAGACTGTGATTTCTGGCACTTAACGACCCGATCTTGTTACACGTCCAGATATCAACGTTGAATTACAGTTAAAATATTGTAGGTTCGAAAAATACAACATTAACTAGTCTGAAACATTTTGGTGTTTTAAGAAATGCATAAAAAGATGTAGCCTACAATTGACTTGAAAAGTAGGCAAAGGAGCAGTAGATTTAGGCAATTTAGTTAAGAACACGTCCCACCGCCACGTGTAAATGTTCTACATTAGACCGTACCTCTCCCTGGTGGTAGAAAAGCGTCCTTTAAGGCAGAATTGTTTTTTGTTCTTAGTCAGAATTCTGTTGGTGAAAGGAAACACAAAGCACATGGCAAATTACAACGGATCATAAATCTTCCTGAATTTACAAATCAGAATACAATTTTGCATGACTTTTGAAAGTGGTATTACAGAATAAAGAGTCCCTGTTATATATGAACTAGATATATATATATATAGTCTAGTCTAACATGATAGGCTACAATGGTATTACGAATTAACATTATTAGAAACATTGTGGCAGTTTTATACATTTTGGCGCTGCCTATTTAAACATTGTTTTTTTTTTAATATCCGGAAGAGCAGAAAGACACGGGTTAATCACTAATGCACATCCCATGATTATAGTGATTTACTGACAGCACCGTCGGAAACTTCAAACTCCTGAAAGTTTTACTAGATATAAATAAATAAATGACACCAGACGACATTGCAGGGTGACATGTGGGAGAGGACATTCATTATGGTTGTCATTATTAGAGTTTGGTTAATGTGTGTCATCCTGACTCAGATAGGCCGGTAGGATGTGGAGTTCCAAGCTCGAACAGAGCAGAGAACTCACCACCCACGTGCCTGCAACACTCTCAGCGCCTCGCAGCAGGTGCACCCATACTGAAACTTAAATTCCGGGAAAGTGCTAGAATGGATCGTGCAATGTAAAATAAATCATTCGCTAAAAATAGAAAACCCGAAAATGTAAACTCTGTAATCCAATTTCATGTAGAATTCGTGCACGTATGTGTCCAGCAATGCCCGTAATTACCCTACCGCAATAGGCTGATTGCCGCTGTCAAATGAACATGTTAAGATCACAAATCAATGATATAGATTCAAATGGATTCATGTCAAAAATATCTTAAGTTCCCCAATTAATGTGGTCATTAAATAGAAACCCACCAATTCAAAATGACAGAACTTTAAATTATTTGTCTATGCATAATTTAATTTAAATGAAAAGGTACGTTTTTTGCTTTAATAAATACATACATATTATCTTACCTTATTTTAAGTCTTCTGATCTATGTCTGTGATCTCCATCAGAAGGTCCCACACCCGTTCACCTCTATCCCTCTTTCAGGTGCAGGAACGTCAGGTATATAGCGTTGGTGCAAGAAAACTATTTTAGATCATATACTGCTTCAAGTGACAGGCTGTCCTTTTCTTTCTTATACAGGTGAACTAACGAACGTTGTACGGCAGGGAGAGCGCGGTATCTGTGAAATTACTCAGCGCGCGTTCCGACAATGGGAGGTTCTATTGAGTAGAAACATATTGTTCAGCCAATAGGCTTCTATTATCCCGCACAGCACGACACCACCAAACCCACAGAATTACCACATAGCGATATCTCCACACTCAATTCAAAGGCTGGGTTGTAAACAGGATCATCTTTGATTTGGTCAGGTACAATTTGTTTTGCACTAAGCACTTTTATACACAGCATATCAGAGGTAAAGAAGCTACTTGTTGAGTAAGAAAAAACTGAACACGAAATAAACGACTTATTTCATAGTTCAGCAACAATCAATAACATGGTACCAGATTTCAGTCACAGAAAATAGTAGATAATACAGTTGTTGTCTTTTAATAGTAGTTTAATTCATTTGTTACTGTCATATATGGCAGGACATAAAATATAGGACACTTTCTTTACCAGGAAAAGTATTTGGGTTAAGATGAAGTATTCATGGTTCTGTTTTCATTACACAGTCAACATTACAATAGTCTGCTAACTTTAGATACACTAGCTAAAAAATATATGGCATTACTAAAGGCATTTGTGCATGTTTGTTTTTTAATGGCCAAGTGAAATTTAGGTAACATCAAGCCATATATGGAGTTGTGTTTTGGTGATTTGGAGGGAAGCTATAGTATTATAAACAATCACGCTTACAGCTCTGATTACTTCCATTGATCTTTACCTAGTTGGGAACAACGTTAACTGAAATTTGTAATGACTGTTTAAATAATGAATCATGGATTACAGTTTACTTTGGCCTTTATTGACCTGAAGGCTGACAGTAAAACAATGAAAAGGGCATAAAGGGCTGAGGGATGTTCTTTATGATATGTATTTTTAATCATGGCACCTCATTGCTAATTTGGTTACAATTAGTTAACTAGCTTACCAACAACTGTAACAATGAATTTGTGAGACAACATTTGATCATTGTGGAATTGCATTCATGTTTTTAATAAACATTTTGAGACCAAATTTAGTTATCGCCACAATATACAGTACATCATCCTCATTTATAATAAAAAACAGAAATTTTTAGTACATTAGTTTAGTACATTATCTTTTTACATCAGACTTGTCCTGGTCCATGGTTCTAAATCAAATCAAAGTTTATAATGAGCCCCAGCTAAAATGTCCCTGCAATTGGTCCCTGTCCATGATGTCACAGGTTTCATCTCCCGGTCAGGTGGGGTTTCATCTCCGGGTCGGGTGGGGTTTCATCTCCGGGGTCGGGTGGGGTTTCATCTCCGGGTCGGGTGGGGTTTCATCTCCGGGGTCGGGTGGGGTTTCATCTCCGGGGTCGGGT
>JACXGJ010018330.1:0-10397 GCA_016801105.1 Esox niger
AACCAAAATAAACCACAACTACGTGCACAAACATTCAACATAAGTAGGTTCCCCAATTGGAGGCAATAACGAACACCTGCCTCCAATTGGGGAAACCAAAGCACATAGAGGTGGCTAGAGCCACCTATTTAGGCCATGTCCTGGCTATGGCCCCAGCCAGCGCAAAGATGGCTAGGGGCATAGCCAGGACATGACACAACTCCTCCACATCTTTGCTTATCAACACAGATCCTTGGAACATTACGAATGCCAGCTCAATATACACACGCCTACTTGCTCTTTTTTAATTTCCTGTTAAACCATTCAACGTTTCTAGTAAACTCCACTTCACCACAGAAAGGAGGGTGATAGAAGCTGACTGCAAATGTATTGTCTATTAGCCACTAACTACCTCCCATAGCATGCCTAGAACCGCTGTTGCCAAGTTACTGGAAAACAGCAATATGTCTGAACTATGGGACATTCCTTCCTCAGGAGGCAAGATAATAGTGTGCAGACAGAAAGAGAAGCTACACAGAGGGAGCAGGCTATAGAAAGAATGAGACAGAGAGAGGGAGAGAGATAAAGAGAACAAAGTGAGAGAAAGAAAAAAGAGACAGAGAAAGGACAACAGAAAGATAGAGAATGAGAGGAATAGAGTGAGATGTGGTGGGAAATAACCAGATCCATGTTACCAGTCTTTACAATCTTTGTCATCCATCTGGTCAAACAACAGGCCTTGTGCTGATTTTACATTTTGATAGAGCAGCAACCTGGGTAGTATTACTGAATCTAGATATGGCAAGTATTGCAGAAATATACACAACTGTGTGACCTAGCAGCAATTGACAAGATGTATTGAAATATTGGATACATATGAGTGCAATAAGCTTATGAATGGTGACATAGCACACTACAACTACGTAGTGAGAATTTAAAAGAAAAGTTTACACACAGCTTAAAATATATCAAGAGGATAATGCGATCATATACATATCATTGTACTTAGCAGCAGTTTAAAGAGAGTACTGTAGAGTAGCTGCAATTTTTGTAGTAGTATTGAATATTGTAGAAATGGCAATACTATACATTGCAAAATAAAATCAATTTTTAATATTCTAATGTCCATTAAAGTACCTGAAAGGGCATCATAGCTAGTACCATGTTCCTCCGCTAGCTTGTACTATGTCCCACCAATACCTATTACCACATCCCCCCGCTAGCTTGTACCACATCCCCCCGCTAGTTTTTACAACATCCCCCTGCTAGCTTGTACCACATCCCTCTGCTAGCTAGAACCACGTCCCTCCGCTAGCTTGTACAACATCCCGGCCGCTAGCTTGTACCACATCTCTCTGCTAGCTTGTACCACATCCCCCCGCTAGTTTTTACAACATCCCCCCGCTAGCTTGTACCACATCCCTCTGCTAGCTAGAACCACGTCCCTCCGCTAGCTTGTACAACATCCCGGCCGCTAGCTTGTACCACATCTCTCTGCTAGCTTTTACAACATCCCCCCGCTAGCTTGTACCACATCCCTCTGCTAGCTAGAACCACGTCCCTCCACTAGCTTGTACAACATCCCGGCCGCTAGCTTGTACCACATCTCTCTGCTAGCTTGTACCACGTCCCCCCACTAGTTAGTACTAGATCCCTCTGCTGGCTAGTATCCAGCGGTAGCTATCATGTTCGGGACTGGATACAGAGAACAGTCAGTGGTGTGTTTAACCAACCCTATACTTTGGGCCAGAAGCCACTGGTATGCTGGCCAAAATGGGACATCTTGAAGAAGACAGTGCTGTCCACAGCTCTGCTGTGTAGGTTGTATCTATGTAGGTCATAGATAGTGTTTTCCGGAGCTAGCAGAGCTGATTAAACTGACCAACTAACCAACAAACACTTGAATAGGTTAAGCAAATGAGAAAGATCCAAGCTCCTACAAAAGATGTCTGAGGATCCCTAATGCGGGAGAACAGGATTCGGGTCAATTCCAATTCAGGAAGTGATTTATATGTATTATTCATGGTCCTGTGTTTGCTTTTATTTGGTAACAGCGAGGTGCTTGCAATGCTAGGGTTGTGGGTTCAATTCCCAAAGTGGGCCAGTATGAAAGTGTATACACATACTCACTCGGATAACATCCTCTAAATTAAATAAATAAAATGGACTCTCAAAATGTATTTTGTACCTCTCTTTCTGCATGGCATTACAGCCTTTCCATTTGCCATGAAAAGTGGTGGTGTTCAGCTTCCACTGTAATTAATAATTTGGTGGTTCTGTTCTTACCAAACAATTTGGGTTAAATGGGGTAAGTTAATTGGACAGAATTTTTAAATAAACATCAGGCAAACAGGAAAAAAACACGCTGTTCACTAGCCATATACATAATTCTATAGCATCAGCTGTTGTGTGTGTGTGTGTTTGTGTGTGTGTATGTGCGTGTATGTACAATGGAGCCTCTTTAGTGTCAATACAATCAATACTACTGAACAAGAGCCACTTAGTCAGTTCATTATTTAAATGTGCTGACTACGGACTGACTGATCTTTGTAAGCGTACTGCAGTGTATTAAACAATTAAGCACACCATATAGCCTGTATGACATGTAAATATATACAGTAAATGTATAAGCCAGCTAAATCGACCCTGAGTTCTAAGAGGTTGAAAAATGGGGTATGTTCAAACAATAAAGCATTTTGCTGGCATTGCATATGGCCAATAAATCACAGGGAAGAGCTGTTCTGAGGCACAATGCAACACAGTGCTAAGATTCAGCAGAAACCCTTGAGATGCCTTACAGCCGTTTAAAAACAGTCACCAATGCAGTTAAAGCACTGGACAGTTATGTCATATGTGTGGTACACAGTCTCATATTTTTAACCAGTCGGCATTCAGGATATGAAACATCTAGTTTAACAAATACTGTATACCACACGTGTGAAAAACATGAATTTTGATTTTTGTAATTGCAAAGACAACATGTTATAGCAATAATCCACCTGCAATTCACATATTTACAAATGAGTAAAAAATCTAACCGTGTACTGTCTTGTGGAAAATCCCCAGGAGGGTGGCTGTTTCTGAGGTAATGGAACCAGTAGCTCTTTATACAAAAGGGGCTCACCAAACCCTTTTAGGTCACTAAGTTTGCAGATTCTAACATGACATCGACTGTCTGCCAACTTGAAATATGATTGCAAACTGTGACTCCCTCTGTAGTGAACATCCTGGCAACTGTATATAAAGACAATATATAACAATAAAATACTGGCTACTGTAGATATGTAGTCAATATTTAACAAAGTAGATTCCATCCGGGTGAAACCGCATTTGTGAAGCCAGGTCGTAAACTGGTTCTAAACCAGTTGGATATTGGTTGCAATCTGGTTGCAAAATGCTTGCTCAAAGCTGTTCTGAACTGGTTGTACACTGGTTGGCCTTTGGTTGTCCACTGGTTGCAAACTGGTTGGTTATTGGCTGTAACAACTGAATTTCAAACCGCTTTGCCTGCTGCGATACATGCCTTCCGGTCTGTCTAGCCAAAGTCAAGGTCCCATCAGTAGATTGTTCATTATTGCCTCTCTCTCTCTCTCCCTTGCAATGACTCCCCTCACTCTCTCAGTCTCCCATTCTCGCATGCTTTCTACCCCCTTGATTTCTTCGTAGACAAAGTCTCTAAATCAAACGACGTCCGGTGGGTCTATGGACAGAGTGCTGAAGGGACTCTGTTCAAGTGATTGATTTTTGGGGCCGCGCTCCAAACCACACCCGGTTTCCCATCATCCCAGGGAGCAGTGTGCCATTTGCTACGCAGCCCTGAACGCTCTAGTGGAGAAGTGGGGTTCTGTGCCATCCATTAGCCTTTCAGAAGGGGCAATAGCTTAATTGCCTATGAGCTACAGCCAGCCAGGGGACAGTATTAATAAAGAATTCAACTGGGGGGGTGTCCAGGTACTTTGAATGCTGTGAGAGACACAGAATTAAAAACAGACAGAGAAAGCAGAGACAGACAGAGAAAGCAGACAGACAAACAAACAGACAATGCCCAGACAGAGAGATAAAGCAGACAGAGAGACAGGTAAAGCAGACAGATGTAGCAGAGAGACAGACAGATTTTAAAGCAGGGACAGACAGACACTCGTCAGTCTGTTTTGTTGGGTTAAAGTGAGATGCTGTAAAGCGCCGTTCAGACAGCATCTCACTTTTTCTCTCTCACTGAATCCAACATGACAAAGCAACCCACAGCTCCGGCGGTATGTGTGTATGTGGGATTGTGTGTGTGTCTGTGTGGTGCCCGCATGCATGCCTGCGTTCTATTGTCTGGCGGGGTTCAGCTGGCACTGCCAGAGAATCTCAATGTGAAACTGAAGGTCGAAAAAAAAACACACCTAATGCATAACATAAAAGACGCCCATTGCTCAGCTGTGGCCACAGAACACACACACACCATGAAATGAACACACACACTCCTCTGTGGATGAAGCCTAGGGTACTGGTGTACTGCACACACACACACACACACAAACACACACACACACACAACAGAAGGTGCAAATTGCTTATCGTTCTAAGAAGGCATGTACATAACACTTCTGGGAAAATATGGATGTTCAATCATACTGTCTCTGCTAGGACATAATTCCTCACTTCCAGGAGCCAGGGTACATTAAATCAGACAGACAGGCATATAGACAGACCTGCAGACAGACAGGAAGACAGGCAGACAGACAGGCAGGCTGCTGGGAGCAAACAAACACACTGTCTTTCTACAGGGCCAGACTTTTATCATAGCAGATGGTCCTTCTCATCATCATAGAGAGGGGGACATCAGGGCCATCTGTGCCCAAGGAAGAATCACCCAGCTCAGGGTCCGCTTGCTACAACCTGGCCTAATTCATCCCTCAGCCACTTACTCAAAGATGTTCGATTCCCATAACTGTCTATACTATTAGATATCACCTTGTATGACTTAATGGATCAGTATAGAGTACATCCAGCGTCACTGGCTATACATTAATCGTGTCAATATACATATACATATCCGGCATTATACGTTACCCTGTCTGTATCGGTAATGCTGTACATTACCCTGTCCATTATCAGTACACCCAGCATCATCTGCTATATGTAAATGGCTCAAAATTGGATCTACTCCTTGACTGTCTTGGCAAAATTCTTGCTGAATAGATTGTTCATAAATTGTGCCAAGTAGCGATTTTTGTTTCCTCTTGACAAACACAGAAACATACTTAAATTACACCCAGAAAATATTATTTTGATAGAGGAACAGAAACAGCAGCACTGGGGCTTCAACCTGTCCCTGTCTTTTATGTCCAGTGTCCATGTATAAAGTACATTCGCCTGCAGACACCAACGCGGTAGGATGTAAAACACTTCACTCACTATGGTGACGATATGGCGTGCCGAGATCGGAGCGTTCTCCACCCGCACCTCGCGCTCCGGTTGTGCCAGCAGGCCGTCGACTTGGTGCCCATGGGGGGCCTGATGTAGCCGGGGCTCCAGCAGGGCAGCTGGCATCAGCTTGGCCAGCCTGGCGTGGGTCTCTGCGGACTGAGTGAAGAGGCTGTCCGGCCTGGCTTGGCGCCGGGCATGGAGGTTGTCGAGCCTGTTGAGAGGTGAAATCGCGTCGGGTTACGGCGTGTGGCTCGTGAATGGAAACCATTTTCAAACAGCGGCTACACCGCGACTGAATTACCTGAGTGGGGAATGAGCCCTTTCTCAGAGAACGTACCAACCGCGTCGGCTGTAAGAGAGCGCCCTGTCCGTGTTCAGAATTGTCTCTCTATTTGTGCGTGCGTGCCTCAATCTGTCTGTCTCTGTGTCTGTCTGTGTGTCTGTCTCTCTGAATCTGTTGCTCATTTTACCTGAAGCCGCCCAGTCTGGCCTGGTGCTGGGCATGAAGGGCACCTCTGTCCACACCACGCTGCCAGCCTGGCATGCCGGGACCTAGGGTCCTCTCCTGGCCGTCCCTGTCCACGTGACGGTACACTAGGAGGGGGCGGTCTGACAGCCGCTGCCCCACGTCGGTCCTCCTCACATATCCATCATGGTCGCCGGAGAAACAATCTGGAAGGAAAGAGGGATGGGGTTCAAGTAGAGTCAGGTCTAGCCAATGGGGTCTGTTAGCACCTGTCAATGCACGGATGAAGCCGGCACGGATGAAGTGACAATCAAACAAGAATAACTGAAAAGACATTGAGAACGGACGAGAGCGGGAGGATGGAGAGGGATAAAATACAGAACATCATCTCTGGTATTACAGTTTAATTAAGATGATTAGTCATCCACTCACACTGAAAGCGGTGAAACCTGTCTGTCTTTTTCTGACTCCCTCCCCCTTGGTCAATTTCTCCCTTTTGCTGTTGCAGGAGATAGAGAAATTGACAGACGGTCTTGCTACCTATCTAAACTAAAATCTCAACACAGATCTTAACACAGTGAACAGAAAAAAAGGTATGATTTTAGGGCAGCTGTCACAAAACCAGGTTCAATGAGGCTCTTTTTGTCCAAAAGTGAAGGAAATAATTAGCCTTCTAGAAGTCATGGGGATTGGCTCGAAGGTCAACAGCTACCAATCATAGCCTTGGCTTGTGTCCTTCAGCTCCAACCACAGGCTAGCTCAGCTGCCAATCACTGAGCTGCCCCTTGACCTTTCCCGAGTAACAGCCTGGACCACTTGTTGTCAAAAAATCAAGCATCTTCTTTATAAACCATTGGTTTTATAATAGCTCTCTATCACAATAATAGCTTTATTATTGCCATTCTGCTTTAAACTATGCGAATAAAGAAAGAATAAGTAGCCTATTGCTTGTCCTTCTGCCTGACTCCATAGCAAAGCAAGCAATATCAATTTAAGCAGACGGACACCGAAAAATAGCCAAAAGACAGGTGTTAAATACTTGCTGAACATCTATCACAATATTACGTACATTATTTAACTGTACAGTGTCAACTGTAAATATTATTTAAAATCACTTGTACTATCCCTGAGTTTAGGACCGTTCACAACATAAGCTAAGTCCTTCTCCCGGGTGATTGCTGCTGCGCGACTATTCCTATCACACGCCGCAGACACGTTTCCTTCCAAACGACATTTGTGTTGTTTCCAGCGGGGGGCTAGCCATGGTGCTGAACCACGCTTCGTCACTGAACTGAAGGGATTGCATTCGATCTGTTATCAGCCTAACGCTGGACTACGTTTGCAGACCGACTACACCACCACAGAACGTCGATTCTTCGATTGTGTTGCATTGGAAATAACATATATAAACGGTGGTCAAAAACAGTGCTGTATGCTTGCGCTTTTAATTAACATGTAGGCCTACCTATTGAACGTAGTTCAATTATCACTGGAATGACAGCTGATGCACGTTTTGCTCTATGAAACACAAATGTAGCAATATTATGAAGCCCAACCAATATATGAAAATGAATTCAAAAAGGTAGATGATTCCAGTGCAATAGCACACAATCTAATGCCTCATTACCTGTTATCCCCGGCTGTAGTAACAAGGACACAACCACGAATAAACAGCTTCTTCGCGGCATCGTTACCGAGAAGGTATTACGGACAGCTCACATCCACAAACGGTTGAAACCAGAGGCTGGCTCTCACTTTGTGCCTGTGTCCGCTGCAGCCGCAGCGGGTGTTTGGGTTAAATCTCGTCCTCTACTGCGATGATTCCGACAATACAAATCTTCAACGGCTAGCGTTGAAATTGCGTATATGTTGTATGGTTATGCCAGGCATTCACCAATCTCCCTTCAGCGCGCCAGCTCCGCAAAAGCTGCGGTTAGTCCGGAACGCAAGTTCCTCAAACCTGGCCAGCGCGCTCTGCACTACAGTGGGTGTGGCCGGGGTTGCATTCTTGGCCGCCTTTCGTTCAGCAAGACTTATCATATGCAATCCTATTCTCTAGTGACATTTGGGACGAAGAGTTAGACTAATTATTAAACATTTTGACCACATTTAGTCAATACCTGCACATTCACACAATTCACAAAACCTAGGAACAACATTAAATATATATATATGCGTGTGTGTATGTATGTATGCATGTATGTATAAATGGAGCCTAATGCCGGAATGATTCTCTGTCATCATACACACGTATTTATATCCAGACGACAGGGAGTGCAGACACACTAGTAATCTGAGCCTTTTATTATATCCTTTATCAGTACGTGGATTATATTTAGGAGGAACATGGGTCAACCGGGATGAACTACGTGTGTCTGAATCCATAATGGCACCCTATGTAGTTTAAAAGGGTTTCATTTAAGCCGCACAAGGTTCTCTCACGTGGCCTTATGGTTAGGCAAAATTGACAACAGTTATTAAATCCACCGGTACAGGCCATCTCTACGGTATAGACAGGAAGGCATAGCAAGCGAGAAAATAGAGAAAGAAATTCATCCCAATGGTGCCATGCAGCTCAGTTGGTTAGGCATTGCGCTTGTATTGCCAGAATTCTGGGTTCAATTCCCCCTGGGGGGAACAGTAGCATATGTAAAACTGTAAGATGCTCTTCACTGGAGTCAACTAAAATGCAAATGAGAGAACGATTTAGAGAGGAGAAGCGGACACTGTGAAGGTGCGTTGGTTGGATGATAACTCTGGCAGGCAAGCACAAGCTACAGAAACCCGTCCAGTCGCTGTTACAAAGCACTCTGCGCTACAGTGTAATGTAGCCAAATCAACCATGCTTTTAAAATGGCGTTTTAACGGACGTTAAAAGCTCCAACTTTATAGTGATAGCCAACAGTTCCAACTTCCCACGTTTCCTATCAAAAACTACAGATTTAAGCCCCACAAACAAATACCTAAATACGTGTAAGCCAACTCTTTTGATGGTAGAATATGTGGATTTAAGCATAGTTTTCAATGCAGTTGTGTTCTCTTTGTCCATTTAAATCTGTAATTTTTCATTAAATATAGAAATATTAATTACGCGAGATTTTCGTTTGAGTTCACTCACACTGGCCCCGGTAGTCGGAGTCATCATGGACAGCATAATAATTATTCAATATGTAAAATTCCAATGTGATGGACTAAATATCGTATGGAAAGATAGGCTCTCATTTTAATGCATACCAAGACGGATGAAAAGACACTGACCTATTTTTAGGTAGTGTTTTCCTTTCTGTCTTCAAAGAACCCAGTGATTAATCTGGGGAAAGAAGTGGTTCATGTTACAATCCTCCGAATGAACACAAACCACAAGCTTAGTGTGAACTGAGAGGAATCACAACCACCTTTTTTATATTCATACAGAGCCTTGATTTGCTCCCCAAATGACATCCTGTACACTATATTGGAGACGACCATAAATTGTAGTACACAAAATAGTTAATGGAGTACCATTTGGAACACACTTGCCTAGGAGAGGTGCTACAGTTCTGTTCAGACCCGGTCTTCCAAACCAGTGAAGCTGTGTGTAGGTACAACACATCCTTCAGAGCTGAGCTGTGCTGACCTACTTCTGTCAAAACACAGAGCCCTCTGCTTTCTGAGCGAGGGGGGATAAAAGAGAAAGCGAGGGAAGAGGGAGAGTGAAAGAGGTAAAACGGGATTGCACATGTGTTTGCGCGAGAGGAGCTTGTGTTTGATAGGAAGAGAAACACGCACAACGATACACACTGCCGGTCGTCTGTCTGTTTCTCGACTCCTCCTGAGCAAAATACGTTAAGGTCTAGGACAGTGGTTCCCAACCTTTTTTGGGTACTGTATCCCCAAAACATTTTATCCTGCCTAAAGTACCCCCACAAGCGCATGTGATCGGTGTGATTTTTAGATTTGGTGTACATTTTAGGTGATACCTGAATTTTCCTGTAAATAATGATATTTTTACTTCCTATAACTCTTTTAATATAATACTTGTCTTTGTTCAATATTTGTATGACTTTTTCACTTCTTCACATGTTCAGACCAACTATACAAAAACAAAGATTAATAATAATAATATTTTTTTTATTTACAAACTTTAAATACAAAAATAAACCAATAAAATTAATAATCAAGTTCTAAAATAATCCTTCTAATGCAATCCTAAAATAAAATGTTTTGAGAAAAGATTTAAAAGTCCCTAATGTATTTGAATTCCATACTGTAGCATAGGAACAAAATGCTCTATTACAGAACGAAGCTGTGTATTTGGAACAATCAAGAGACCAATCTGAGTGGAACGCAGATTACGAGAGCAAGAAAACTTGTACATAGTAGCAGCCTACTCTAAATAAGTTTAGACCTGTGTATGGCACAAAAGGACTTACTAATCAATGAGAAACTTGACCCTGTCTCTCACTCATAAGCTTGTTCAGTCTTGGGGGCAGTGTGGCAACAGCAGCTATCAGGCTTTTCTCCAAGTTGAGTCTGTTCCTGTGCTTGGACTTAATTA
>JACXGJ010018331.1:0-10329 GCA_016801105.1 Esox niger
TGTGTGTGTATATATATTTAGCCAACTGAGTGATACATGAGAATGTAGACTTAGAAGTCAGTGAGTGAGGAGCAGGACAGATTTTCTCTGAGGGAACGAAACACAGGACAAGACTGTTGCCATCACAGTTCACAGTTTTGACCTGAGCAATATACTGTAACAGACATCCAGCTATCATTGGTTGTCATTTCATTAAACTCTCCGGGAAACTCTGTTTTCCTTTAAAAGAACAGCACACCAAATTTAACAGACTGCAGTCGTGTCTCTTTTTCTCTCACACTGTCTACTCTTGGTGTCTTTCCCTCTCTTAAAGCAACAATGCAATTTCCCTCCATATCAATGAGTGAGCGATAGTGAGAGTGAGGGATATATATATATATATAGCTCAGATAAAATGAAGAGACCACAGCACCTTTTTCTTTCCTCTCCAAAAAAGTTGAAAAGGAAAGTTTTGAGTGAGGAACAGAAGCGTTCAATTTGCAGTGGTCTCTTAATTTTAACCCTTCTGTTCTTGACTCAAAACCTTCCCTTTTGCCTTTTTTGGAAAGGAAAGAAAAAGGTGCAGTGGTCTCTTAATTTTTTCTGTAGCTGTATATACATATATAGAGAGATAGTTTTTTCTTAAGCAGAGATGGTTTCTTCTCATTTGCTCTTGTATGTTAACATATATTTCCCATCCTGATAAAGATTGTTTATTTAAGATTGAAATGTAATGAGAGATGGATGAAGTAAGAGAAAAGTGTCTCTTTAAACAGTTTCCATTGATATTAGAGAGCAGAGATTTAACAGCTGCTTTCAGACTCACGCCATTCAACACAACACATCAGATCAACCAAATATATAGAAAGACAGAAGAGAGAAAGGGAGAGAGAAATGGAGAGAGGAAAGGGAGAGAGGAGAGAAAGGGACAGCGGATAGAAAGGGAGAGAGGAGAGAAAGGGAGGAGAGGAGAGAAAAGGAGAGGAAAGACTTCCTGATATTGATGACTGAGAGGAGTTGTCTCTCTTCAGGACACAACACAACAACCTGCATGCCTGAACAAACACATGTATATCACCCCCCCCCCCACACACACACACACACACACACACACACACACACACACCCACACCCACACACCCACACACACAGACACACACAGACACACACACACCCTCGCTGCACGCTGCCGTTACAGCACAAAGACAGTCAGGGTGGTGGGGCAGAGAAACATGCTGGCTAAGCAAAAGAAGGAGAAGATCTACCTGTTCCACCATCTTGCCTTTCTCTTTCTCCTGCATTCACTCCTCCGGCTGGTTCCTCTCCTTCCTCTCTCCTTCCTCCTTACTCAGACATGTGCCTGCCCACAGCTAGCATCAATTATGGATGGGGCGTGTGTTCCCTCTGTGTGTTCCCTCCCTGCGTGTGTGTGTGTGTGTGTGTGTTGGGGGGGCAGGGGGTGGGGGGGTGGTTATAAAAGAAGGAGGAGTGAAAGCTGCTGCTTCTAAAAACTCCCTTCTCTGCTCATTCTCTCCAAGTCTTTCTCTCAATGCCTCGCTTCTCCTGTTCTGTCCAGACGTCCTCCAGCCCTCATTTTTCCTGACCTTAGACATTCTGTATTACTGCATGTGTCCCTTGCTGTGGCTGTCAGCACACGTTCTTCAGAGCGTAATTCAGTTCACTTCCAAAACAAGTGAAAACAACAACCACAGCTAAACTGAACCAGATAAAGCCGGTTGGTTTGCGGGATTTCTGAGCAGTCCAGAAGAGAATACAAGGAATCTGGCAGAACAGTCCATAAGGACTAGCTATAATTACACTTCACATCCAACGAGCCAAAACCCATAGAAGTGCACAGCTTCAACCAGGTATCAGAGATTTATGACAGCTCCTGACGTTTCAACTGACTTCCGAATCAAACGTCTTTGGGGGGAAGGGTTGAGTGTACGCATGCCTAAACACAGTCAGGTCAGAAAGCAGAAACTGCAAATGACTTCGTTACAAAAAAAAGATTTCTAATGGAAATACTTTTAAAAATGGAATCCGACATGACCACTAAGGAGCTCTGTATAATTATGATTCAATCTTAACAGAAGGTAGAGAGTCTGATCTGTGTTCCTCATGTCGTGGCTCAGTCATTTATTTCAGGGTAAATGGGTTTATGGGTGACTTGACTTGACCCTGGACAACATCTTAGCATCCATGGTGGGCTTCTGCAAGAGCTGGTTGACTAAGAAATGTCAGAGGTCATCTCAGATTATGCCAGAACGGCACAGATAGCCTCACATTGCAGGTGTCTCTCCCATACTGTTGATATAATAATTGTCTCTCCTATACTGTTAATATATTAATGGTCTCTCCTATACTGTTAATATATTGAGGGTCTCTTCTATACTGTTGATCTAATAATTGTCTCTCCTATACTGATGATATAATAATTGTCTCTCCTACATTCTTGATATAATATTGGTCTCTCCCATACTGTTGATATAATAATGGTCTCTCCTACATTCTTGATATAATAATGGTCTCTCCCATACTGTTGATATAATAATGGTCTCTCCCATACTGTTGATATAATAATTGTCTCTCCTACATTCTTGATATAATATTGGTCTCTCCTATACTGTTGATATAATAACGGTCTCTCCCATACTGTTGATATAATAATTGTCTCTCCTATACTGTTGCTATAATAATGGTCTCTCCCATACTGTTGATATACTAACTGTCTCTCTTATACTGTACATATATTAATGGTCTCTCCCATAATGTTGATATAATAATTGTCTCTCCTACGTTCTTGATATAATATTGGTCTCTCCTATACTGTTGATATAATAATGGTCTCTCCCATACTGTTGATATAATAATGGTCTCTCCCATACTGTTGATATAATAATGGTCTCTCCCATACTGTTGATATAATAATGGTCTCTCCTATACTGTTAATATATTAATGGTCTCTCCTATACTGTTGCTATATTAATGGTCTCTCCGATACTGTTGATATAATAATGGTATCTCCTAAACTGTTAATATATTAATGGTCGCTCCCATACTGTTGATATAATAATGGTCTCTCCCATACTGTTGATTTAATAATGGTTTCTCCCATACTGTTGCTATAATAATGGTCTCTCCCATACTGTTGCTTTAATAATGGTCTCTCCCATACTGTTGCTATAATAATGGTCTCTCCCATACTGTTGATATAATAATGGTCTCTCCCATACTGTTGATTTAATAATGGTCTCTCCCATACTGTTGCTATAATAATGGTCTCTCCCATACTGTTGCTATAATAATGGTCTCTCCCATACTGTTGCTATAATAATGGTCTCTCCCATACTGTTGATATAATAATGGTCTCTCCCATACTGTTGATATAATAATGGTCTCTCCCATACTGTTGATATAATAATGGTCTCTCCCATTCTGTTGATATAATAATGGTCTCTCCCATTCTGTTGATATAATAATGGTCTCCCCCATTCTGTTGATATAATAATGGTCTCTCCCATACTGTTGATATAATAAGTGCCTCTGCTGGGGTAGTGGGGAAGGAGGGATCAGAAAATAGGGTTGTGGAAGTTAAGTTGGCACAAGTTTCTATTCTAAATATTTATTGGACACATCTGCTGGGCAGTGAACACATCCTCTTAGAGCATTATCATTGTAAGGCCTTGTGGGGACTAACAATATTCACTGCGCAAAAAAATGAAGGGAATGAAGGGACACTAAAATCCCACATCGGGTCTCAGTAAACAAAATATATTAAAAAACTTTACATTGTTTAATTAGTTGAGAACAAAATTACGTAACAACGGGAACCTAAATCAATCATTTGAAGGCTCGATTAAAACAAAAATCTAAGTAAACAATTGAAATAAATCTCAGGCTTTTCCAACTCATAATGTGACTCAGTAGTATGTTTGGCCTCCACGTGTCTGTATGAACTCCCGACAACATCTAGACCTGCTCCTGATGAGACGGTAGATGTTGTCATGGGGGATCTCCTCCCAGACCTGGATCAGGGCATCAGTGAGCTCCTGCAGTGTCTGGTGCTACTTGGTGATGTCATATACATCGATACATAACGTCACAGAGATTCTCAATTGGATTCAGGTCTGGGGAACGTAGGGCCCAACAATGGCATCATTGCCATCGTCATCTGGGAACTGCCTACACACTCTGGCCACATGAGGCCCGACATTGTCCTGCCCCAGGAGGAACCCAGGGCCCACTCCACCAGCATAAGTTCTGACGATGGGTCTGAGGATTTCATCCTGGTTCCTAACAGCAGTCAGGGTACCATTGGGTAACATATGGAGGTCAGTCCAAGGATGTGCCTCCCCAGACCAACACTGACCCACCTCCAAACCAGTTATGCTGGATGATGTTGCAGGCTGAGTAACGTTCATCACAATGTCTCCAGACTCAGTTTGAACCAGCTCTCATCTGTGAAGAGAACTGGGAACTAGTGGTGGATCTGCCAATTCTGCTTTTCTCACGGTTCTGGGCTTTGAGCACTGGTACCACTAGAGGACGTCGGGCCCTCATGCCTCCGTCATGGAGTCAGAAACATGCACACCAGTAGCCCACAGGAGGTCATTTTGTTGGGCTCTGGCAGTGCTCCTCCTGTTTCTCCTCACACAAGTTCCTATCCAGCTTTCCTTGTGTAACAGGCACATATCCTGGTAACTCCTCCATGAGACTGTAGTGGGGGACACCGCAGAGCTTCATGCAACAGCACGTATGGATGCATCCTCCTAGAGGAGCTGGATGACCTGTGCAACCTGAAGGGGCTGCAGGCTCCGCCTCATGCTACCAATAGGGACACTAGCAAAACATATAACTAGAGAAGAATCCGTCATGAAGGATAAGGAGGGAACAACTGCCACCACCTGCAAAACCATTCCTTTTCTGGGGGGTTGTCTTGCTGTTGTCCCTCCCGTGCTCCTGATGTCACTTTCATTTGCACCAAAACAGGTGACCTTGATTCACAATCATTTATGCTTTCTTACTGGACTGATTGATATCCTTGAAGATGAATTGACTATGTGGTGTACTTGGATGATTATGTGTTCTCTTCATGTGATTGAGAAGTGTGTTTTATAATGATATTTTCCCTAACTCCATAGTGTTCTAATAGATCATTAAAAGAATCACAGGATTTTTTTCAAACAAATAGCAACAATATAAAAAATAAACTTGGTCAGAATGGTGAAAGTGGTTAATAATGTTCTAGTCAGAACCGAGGAACAGGTTAAGAATTTCTGGTCAGAACAGTGGAACAGATGTTCTGGAGGAGGTTAAGAATGTTCTGGTGAGAACCATGGAACAGATGGTCTGGAGGGGGTTAAGAATCTACTGGTCAGAACAGTGGAACAGATGTTTTGGAGGCGGTTAAGAAAGTTCTGGTTAGAACGGTGGATCTGGTTAAGAATGTTCCGGTCAGAACCATGGAACCGATGTTCTGTTTGTCCACATTGAAAGATGATGGGTTCTAGATGAAGTCTAATAACTAGCATGAACACGACACGTGAGGACCAAGGGAAAGGAAAACCAGATGGAAGCAGGGAGAGAGAAGAGCTGTATGACGTGTCAGGATTCCTGACTCTATCTCTCCATTTCTCTGGCTTTCTTTTGTATCTATCTTTATCCCGCACCACATCCACACTCTGCTGCTACACCTCTCCAACCCCACCCCCTCTTGCTCTCTCTGTCCCCATCGCTCCATCTAAGGTGTACATTAATCACTCCAGCTGTTTGACCTTGGTATCATGTCATTGTACGCACACATGCACACCCATGCAATTATATACACACACACGCACGCACGTGCACACACACGCACGCACGCACGCACACAAGCACGGCAGCAGGCTGGTTGAGTAGGACACCGGTTGGAAGGTAACTCAGCGGTTAACATTGTGCCAGTTACTGAAAGGACTCATTTATGCGCCCTTTTTTGAACTTTGGCACACACACACACACACACACACACATCCAATGCCAGCCTACTGGATGAGACAACTTACTTTGAAGTTTTTACTGCTATGCCAGTGGGCAGAGGGATGGAGAGACACAGAAAGAGAGGAAGTTGAAGAGGGAAAGAGAGATAACATTAGGGAGCGAGAGACTGGCTGTACATCATTCTCAGATCACTAGATACCATGTCTAAGCAGGACCAACTTGTTTCATTATAGGCCTTGCTATTTTTACTGCTCCTAAAATTATATATTTTTCTAAACGATAAAGAGCGAGGAAAGTAAAGTGTGTGTGTGTGTTTTAACAGCACATGGCAGAATAACGTAATGTTTTTATGTTTGTTCAGATGGGGACAATGTGTGTCTTGTAGGGCACTGTGGTCAGGGATGGTGGATGAAAGGTGTAGTCAAACACTAACCGCAGAGGTCAGAGGTCAGGAGCCCTGGCTATGACAATAAACATTTAAAAAAGATCCTCTCACTGGCTAAAAAAATAAACAATTACAACTGTTGGGAATTCTTTGGTTTGTTTTTCTGACCGCTCATATTTAATAAGCATACAAATCATGTAAAATCTTAACCTTCAACACATTTTATGTCATAAAACCTAAACACAGCCTAACTAACCTTTAAGGATAGAAAGAAAGGACTGGAGTGCACCTTGGAGTTCTGGTTTCACAGACTAGTTTAACTTAACAACATTATCAAGAGAACTTTATCATTCCCTGATAAACATTTGATTCTGAAATGAATTGTAATTTAAAATTTAACTGAATTTGCGAGTCCTTGTTGCACACAAACACTAAAGGCTATTCGGGTCATTGTGGGCTGTAACCCTTTTTTACCGTCTCTTTCTAATCTCCAGAGTATCGGCTGAACTGCAGACACATCACTCAAAAGATGTAACAAAAGATTATTTTTGCGGATCAGAAACCTTTTATGTATGGAAAAAAACATTATTTTGTGGGTCTGAATCATTTTATGTACGGACAAAACATTATTCTGCGAGACAGAAACATTTTAAATAAGGTCAAAATATTATTTCAGTGAGAGGTGAGATGTGGAAATAAAGCAGGAACTGTCTCATGCCCCAAATGAGAATAGCATATGTAGCTAGGCAGTCAAACTACAGACGCTACTTTTCCATGCTACTTTAATGCTCAAGACAAAATGTCTAGCTAACGTAAATAAAAATGATCTTCCCTCACTAGCTAGTTTGATACTCTGTACGTGCAAGATGTTGTTTCTCTGCTCTTTTGCTCGTGTAGTATTAAACTGTGTGAGATTGATTGAATTATTTCATGATCTGCTCTTTTCTTCTGCCCACGGGCTGTCTGTGGACATTTGATTTAGCTTCTCCAGTGTTGGAGTTCGCTGTTGTGGTTCTGCGATGCTAGCATTTGTATGCACAGAATCCTGTGCTGTGTTGTGTCTAATAATGTTTGAACGAATTGCTTGTAATAAATGTGTGTTTTTCTTCCTTCCACTTCACACTATAGCAGAGCAGAGCTTGCTCATTGCTGTGATGTTCGACTTTTATATTCTATACGTGCATTCAGATGCGACACAACCAGCGAGTTTCATTTAATATTTCCACAACGTGGTATGGGCATATTTCTACGAGTCCAGGTCCAAGCCCGTGAGCCCAGTACCGGCATCAGTGCATCACTGATGTCTGCAGACAAGAAAACATTTTAGTTCCTGAAAACAGTTGGTCTAAATCCATGTCGGATTGAGGAGAAAAGTTAGTTTTCAGGTGATTCTCAGAACAACTGTATACACATGCGCACACACAAACACAAATAATCTACAAATGATGCCTGATGTCCTCAAAAGATAATGTTGTTAACACTGATATTCTTGGAATGGCTAGCTGTTTGCTTTTCTCTTAGGCCAACTAGGCAAAGTCTGCCACAATGCTAAGCTCGAAAAATTATATCTGGTTCAATTCAGTTAATTCAAATTGTCTATGTGATCCAGCACTTTCCCCCAACATGCTAAGCATCCTTTGCACATTTACACCAGTATATTCTACATCAACACAATGTCAGTATAACTAGCTCACAAAAATGTATATCCATTTATTGAATCTTTTCACTACTGACTTGAAACCCCATGGGGCTGTACATTTTGGCTTTGGCTTGTGGATTTAAATTCATTGTGGTATTGTGTGAGGAAGAAACTGCAGTCAGCACCTAGAAAATGAAGATTAAGCATGATATTCATAAGACGGTTGACCTACATTTTCCTTCAGACGTTTTCAGAAACCATAAGAGAGGCAAAGCTGCACCTCTCAAGACAGAGCCTGGCTGTTACACAACCTGTAAATGCAAACGGGACTTCATTGGAGCCATGAGGTCAATTCATTTCTACACTTATAAGACACATGGGAATTTTACAAATTCAGCTCGGTTCTACAGTTTGCCTCTAACTCCAGGACACAGAAGTGATTGCTGCTAGCGTCTACAGTTTGCCTCTAACTCCAGGACACAGAAGGGATTGCTGCTAGGTTCTACAGTTTGCCTCTAACTCCAGGACACAGAAGTGATTGCTGCTAGCGTCTACAGTTTGCCTCTAACTCCAGGACACAGAAGTGATTGCTGCTAGCGTCTACAGTTTGCCTCTAACTCTAGGACACAGAAGGGATTGCAGCTAGCGTCTACAGTTTGCCTCTAACTCCAGGACACAGAAGGGATTGCTGCTAGCGTCTACAGTTTGCCTCCAACTCCAGGACACAGAAGGGATTGCAGCTAGCGTCTACAGTTTGTCTCTAACTCCAGGACCCAGAAGGGATTGTTGCTAGCGTCTACAGTTTGCCTCTAACTCCAGGACACAGAAGGGATTTCTTAAAAAAAATGCCAACAGTAACATGACCATCACACAACTAATATTGTCTGGAAACTTGAGATACTGTGCATAATCCAGTCAAAAATCAAACATGGATGTTTAAAAACGTTTTAATAGTGTGTGATGTCCTAGTCAATGAAAGATAAATAAACATTACCACTTTGTGTCTGGCGGTCAAGTTGACCTGGACAACAGATGTTATCGGGTTGTACGCGATTGTTCCTGACAGGATGGTTATTTATTCCATTACCGGATATAATTCTCACTGCTCTAAAATCATGTATTGGCTGGCCTATCAGAAAAGCTACTAGCAAACGATTGTGGCCCCCAGATGTTTAAAATATGACTTTGAATGCTGTTAATAGATATTTATATTTTTGACTTTGATCCAAGAGGTTGTAGCCTAAAATGTAATCATTATTTATAGAGCAATATAAGTGAAAATCCATTTGTAGTCCAATTATCAATTCAGAACATCTGTTAGAATGCTCGGTCCTATCATTCATTTTTTGTTTTATACAGATTAATGACCTGAACCAATTAATCCTCACACGGAACAGTAACACACACCATCACACGGAACAGTAACACACACCATCACACGGAACAGTAACACACACCATCACACGAAACAGTAACACACACAATCACACGGAACAGTAACACACACCATCACACGGAACAGTAACACACACCATCACACGGAACAGTAACACACACCATCACACGAAACAGTTACACACACCATCACACGGAACAGTAACACACACCATCACACGAAACAGTTACACACACCATCACACGGAACAGTAACACACACCATCACACAAGATGTTCCTGTCATCAACAGCCTTTTCCCTATTAATAGTTCCAAACCTCTTTTACTCAACTTATTACTATAACATGAACCTCTATTATGGCATAAAAACCTTAATGTGGTGTGCTTTCATATTGTGAAACAACAAGATCTCATGATACATTCATTGTTTAACATTTGTCTAGGGTAGAATAGAAATGGGAATGGGCGAAGCAAAAGTAGGTAAGAGTTAAACTTTTGGGATAGGTCTTTGTCACACTGTACGCACACTGTACGCACACTGTACACACACTGTACACACACTGTACACACTGTACGCACACTGTACGCACACTGTACGCACACTGTACGCACACTGCACACACACTGTACACACGCTGTACGCTAATAGGTGCATGTGTTGCCCCCTAGTGGACAGGGGTACTTGGACAAACGTTTAAAAGACAGTGTAGCTGGTGTGAACTGTTTATCTTTCAAACAGACAGATGGCTTGTAATGTTCTATCTCAGTCTTGGTAGGACATTACACCCACAGAGTCAGAGGCCCAAATGAGAGAAAATGATAAAGTCTCTGACAACTTCGGACTTTATAACTGACACACATCAACACACACTCATCCCTACAGAAGGAGAGTTATGGCTGAGAGCAGCAAAACTCGTCTGAGTTCGTAACACACACACACACACGCACACG